>JAAAWM010012107.1:0-173827 GCA_036873465.1 Thinopyrum obtusiflorum
ATTTGCTCTTCAAAACTCATTGATGCATGATACTGACAAACACTACTCTGATGAAAGGCAAAGTCATGATACGAGGATGGAATATGTACGAAAAAATGGACGACTTGATATATTCACACCTATGATGTGGTAACTAAGCAGAAGGCACTTCAACAAATTAGAACCACTTCAAACTAGACACCATATGAAAGGTGCAATCAATATCACTCTGCCAAGTTAAAACTGTCTCGTCATAGGTGGCGTTCACTAAACTAGAAGCAATACATGCTAGAAATCATATTCAAGATGCAAACCAATATCACACTGCCAACTTAAAGGTGTTCCATCATAAGTGACTGATGCAGGATACACAAGAAGAGTAGTTTCATGTAAGAACGTGGTGTGATAGATAGATATAGTATGTACCAAAAACAGGAAAGCATGTCATATTCACACTTATCATGTGTAAGCTAAGCAGATGCATTTTACACTAATTAGGAGCAATACAAGCTAGACACCATATGCAACATGCAACCAGATATCACACTGCCAAGTTAGAGCAAGCACCTTGGATGGTGGAGTAGGGGAGCGGAGACTTGGACCTTGTAATGCACTATCAGCACAAGGAGAATCGGCACAGATGCTCCGTTTACGTTGCTGCAGAGGACCACCATCATCGCCTTCCTTACTCTTTTCCTTCCTCTTTCTTGATTTTGCCTGGTCAAGTCAAACCCACAAGAAAAAGGAATAAAATTTGCTCTTCAGAACTCATTGATGCATGATACTGACGAACACTACTTTCATGTAAGGCAGCCGCATGATAGGAGGATGGAATATGTATGAAAAATAGGACGGCGTGACATATTGACATGTATGATGTATAAAGTGTAAACTAAGCACAAGGTGCTTGAACTTGTTAGAATCAATGCAAGCTAGAAACCATATGAAAGATGAAACCAATATCACTCTGCCAAATTAAAAGGGTGCCCTAACAAATGTATTTGACCAAATTAGAAGCAATACATGGCAACAGACTAGAAATAATATGCAATATGCAACGAATAAAGGTGACCCATCGTAAGTGATTGATGCAGGATACAGAAGAGAGGTAGTTTCATGTAAGAACAAGGTTAACACATAGATGTAGTGTGTACCAAAATAGGAAGGCATGTCATATTCACAGGTATAATGTGTAAACTAAGCAGATGCAATTTACCCTAATTAGAAGCATTACAAGCTAGACACCGTATGCAACATGCAACCACATATCACACTGCGAAGTTAGAGCAAGCACCTGTGATGGTGGTGTGGGGGAATTGCGGTCATCAACTAGAGAGCTATGTTGACTATGTTCATTTAGCCTTGCTGTTTCTTGAGAATCATGTGGGGAGGATGACACTGCACTCTTTAAACGAGTATGGCATCTCATAGTAACCCACTTGGGTGACTGTCTCATCATAAGTGATTGACGAGGGATACAAAAGAGCATTAGATTGATGTACGAACATGGTTAATAGACACATGTCATATGTATCAAAAATAGGAAGGCATGTCATTATCAAAGGTATAATGTGTAAAGTAAGCAGATGCAATTTAACCAAATTGGAAGCAATACAAGCTAGACACCATATGCAACATGCAACCACATTTGACAGCGCGAAGTTAAAGCAAGCACCTGGGATGGTTGTGTGTGGCAATTGAGATCATCAACTGCAGAGCTACGTTTACTGTCTCCAACTGCTGACACTGCATCCTTTAGAGCTCTGAAAAGCTTAGTGCTTATCTTCGAATTACACTGGAGTGACTTCTGTCTTTTCTTTTCAGCATTCATCAACACTGTGTCAGAGTCTAAAATACCCATGCATAAAGGGGGGGGGGGGGGGGGGGGGGGGGGGGGGGGGGGGGGGGGGGGGGGGGGGGGGGGGGGGGGGGGGGGGGGGGGGGGGGGGGGGGGGGGGGGGGGGGGGGGGGGGGGGGGGGGGGGGGGGGGGGGGGGGGGGGGGGGGGGGGGGGGGGGGGGGGGGGGGGGGGGGGGGGGGGGGGGGGGGGGGGGGGGGGGGGGGGGGGGGGGGGGGGGGGGGGGGGGGGGGGGGGGGGGGGGGGGGGGGGGGGGGGGGGGGGGGGGGGGGGGGGGGGGGGGGGGGGGGGGGGGGGGGGGGGGGGGGGGGGGGGGGGGGGGGGGGGGGGGGGGGGGGGGGGGGGGGGGGGGGGGGGGGGGGGGGGGGGGGGGGGGGGGGGGGGGGGGGGGGGGGGGGGGGGGGGGGGGGGGGGGGGGGGGGGGGGGGGGGGGGGGGGGGGGGGGGGGGGGGGGGGGGGGGGGGGGGGGGGGGGGGGGGGGGGGGGGGGGGGGGGGGGGGGGGGGGGGGGGGGGGGGGGGGGGGGGGGGGGGGGGGGGGGGGGGGGGGGGGGGGGGGGGGGGGGGGGGGGGGGGGGGGGGGGGGGGGGGGGGGGGGGGGGGGGGGGGGGGGGGGGGGGGGGGGGGGGGGGGGGGGGGGGGGGGGGGGGGGGGGGGGGGGGGGGGGGGGGGGGGGGGGGGGGGGGGGGGGGGGGGGGGGGGGGGGGGGGGGGGGGGGGGGGGGGGGGGGGGGGGGGGGGGGGGGGGGGGGGGGGGGGGGGGGGGGGGGGGGGGGGGGGGGGGGGGGGGGGGGGGGGGGGGGGGGGGGGGGGGGGGGGGGGGGGGGGGGGGGGGGGGGGGGGGGGGGGGGGGGGGGGGGGGGGGGGGGGGGGGGGGGGGGGGGGGGGGGGGGGGGGGGGGGGGGGGGGGGGGGGGGGGGGGGGGGGGGGGGGGGGGGGGGGGGGGGGGGGGGGGGGGGGGGGGGGGGGGGGGGGGGGGGGGGGGGGGGGGGGGGGGGGGGGGGGGGGGGGGGGGGGGGGGGGGGGGGGGGGGGGGGGGGGGGGGGGGGGGGGGGGGGGGGGGGGGGGGGGGGGGGGGGGGGGGGGGGGGGGGGGGGGGGGGGGGGGGGGGGGGGGGGGGGGGGGGGGGGGGGGGGGGGGGGGGGGGGGGGGGGGGGGGGGGGGGGGGGGGGGGGGGGGGGGGGGGGGGGGGGGGGGGGGGGGGGGGGGGGGGGGGGGGGGGGGGGGGGGGGGGGGGGGGGGGGGGGGGGGGGGGGGGGGGGGGGGGGGGGGGGGGGGGGGGGGGGGGGGGGGGGGGGGGGGGGGGGGGGGGGGGGGGGGGGGGGGGGGGGGGGGGGGGGGGGGGGGGGGGGGGGGGGGGGTGCTGGCAGTGCTGTGTCCTCCTTCTGTTTTTCCGACGATCTTCTTGTTGTTCACCGGAAACCAGAAGTTGTGGAGGACGGTGCAGCCTTGGACGAACCCATGGCCTAGTTGTTGATTGTGGTGCGGTGGCCGTCTACCGGCGGCGAGGAAGCAGATCCGAGGCGGCGAACGATGGCGTAGCGGGAACAGCTCCGGTGCGGTGGACGGTTGCGACAGTGGAGCCGCAGCAGTGAGGTGCAGGACGACGTGGTCGGAGTGGTTCTGGTACGGCGCACGTCGGCATCGGCATCGTGGAGGCAGCTCTGCCTCGGCTTCAGCTGCTAAGTCCTTGAGGGCGTTGCGGTTGCAGTTGCGTTGGACGACGACGTCGGGGTACCGGCTCCGGCGTGATGGAGGAGGGCGGCGGTGGATTGGCCACTCGCACCGCCGTGCTTGGCACTGCCCCCCCGGCCATCCATTCAAGCCCCGCCGACCTCTAGATCGGGCGCAAGTAGCTCCTGCGCCCCACACCCCTATGATAGACACTGATGCGCCGCTTCCCCGGGGAACAGGCGGACTAGGTGCTCCGCGCGCCTAAGCGGGTGATGCTTCTTTTAATTGTGGTTCGACTGACCCTGAATTGAAATCCAGGCGGGCTAGGGGCTGGGGGTAGGACAGTCATGTTAGGTGTCCCAAATGTGGGCGGGATAGATTTCGGCCGAGCGCATGGGTAGGCGCCCACGGCGTATGAATGCTTCTCTGGCGTCTTGGTGAAGTTACAAACCTGCCACGGTTTAGACCTTTGGACATCGGGCCGATAGGCTACACGGGCCAGAGTCAGGACAGTAATTTCCTACCACCAAAACATTAGTCTCGCGCGGTTTCGGGTGACCAGAGGCCTATTTGGCGCTTCGTTCAGGGCCTCTTTGATTCACAGGATTGTCAAAATGAAGGAATAGAAAAAATGCAGGAATAGGGTGACATGTCCCATAGTATCCTACAGGATTTGAAAGAATGTTTGATAGCATAGGAAAAACAAAGGAATTCTACAAAGAGGTTTGAGTGGATGGAAATTTTCTTCCAAAATGTAGTACAAATGGATCATATGGAAAAATTCCTAAGGATGCCAATCCTACGAATGAAATGAGCATCACAGGAAAAATTCCTAAGGGTTTAAATACTCCAAAAATCCTTCGAAGTAACAAGCGGCGCACTCCGGGTATTCTATCGCAAACAAACAAACAAGCATACAATAAGAACTCATCTAATGCACAGGTAAAACTCAAATAAGAGAGGGGGGGGGGGGGGGGGGGGGGGGGGGGGGGGGGGGGGGGGGGGGGGGGGGGGGGGGGGGGGGGGGGGGGGGGGGGGGGGGGGGGGGGGGGGGGGGGGGGGGGGGGGGGGGGGGGGGGGGGGGGGGGGGGGGGGGGGGGGGGGGGGGGGGGGGGGGGGGGGGGGGGGGGGGGGGGGGGGGGGGGGGGGGGGGGGGGGGGGGGGGGGGGGGGGGGGGGGGGGGGGGGGGGGGGGGGGGGGGGGGGGGGGGGGGGGGGGGGGGGGGGGGGGGGGGGGGGGGGGGGGGGGGGGGGGGGGGGGGGGGGGGGGGGGGGGGGGGGGGGGGGGGGGGGGGGGGGGGGGGGGGGGGGGGGGGGGGGGGGGGGGGGGGGGGGGGGGGGGGGGGGGGGGGGGGGGGGGGGGGGGGGGGGGGGGGGGGGGGGGGGGGGGGGGGGGGGGGGGGGGGGGGGGGGGGGGGGGGGGGGGGGGGGGGGGGGGGGGGGGGGGGGGGGGGGGGGGGGGGGGGGGGGGGGGGGGGGGGGGGGGGGGGGGGGGGGGGGGGGGGGGGGGGGGGGGGGGGGGGGGGGGGGGGGGGGGGGGGGGGGGGGGGGGGGGGGGGGGGGGGGGGGGGGGGGGGGGGGGGGGGGGGGGGGGGGGGGGGGGGGGGGGGGGGGGGGGGGGGGGGGGGGGGGGGGGGGGGGGGGGGGGGGGGGGGGGGGGGGGGGGGGGGGGGGGGGGGGGGGGGGGGGGGGGGGGGGGGGGGGGGGGGGGGGGGGGGGGGGGGGGGGGGGGGGGGGGGGGGGGGGGGGGGGGGGGGGGGGGGGGGGGGGGGGGGGGGGGGGGGGGGGGGGGGGG
This sequence comes from Thinopyrum obtusiflorum, assembly GCA_036873465.1. Taxonomy (NCBI): domain Eukaryota; kingdom Viridiplantae; phylum Streptophyta; class Magnoliopsida; order Poales; family Poaceae; genus Thinopyrum; species Thinopyrum obtusiflorum. The sequence continues at coordinate 5,302 of JAAAWM010012107.1, forward strand.
GGGGGGGGGGGGGGGGGGTGCATCATCCCTTCCTCTTTGGGGAAATACCGACGTAGTTCAAGCAGACATCAGGCTCCACGAGGCTTGTCTCCCACTCTTGAAAATATCTATTGCCTCGTAATCTCAAAAATATCTACCCGCGTAGAGTGTTTTTCTGTTTGAAAGCACAAGATTCGTATGTGTGGACCGTGTGCGATGTCTGTTACTCCCGCTCTGCTTCAATCAGTTGATCCAAATTTTCAGTAGCCCCAGATTTTTTTCGAACTAGAGCCCCGGCATTTTACTCCCGCCTGCATCCCTCGCAATCTCAAAAATATCTGCTCGGCTAGAGTGGTTTTCTATTTGATAGCACATGACTATTATGTTTTGACCGTGTGTGATGTTCATTACTCCTGCCCCGCTCTGCTTCGATCCCTTGATCCAAATTTTTGGTAGCCCCACCATTTTACTCCCGCCTAGTAAAATTTTCAGTACCCGCGGCATTTCCTCAAACACCACCTTGGCCCCCTCCACACACACACACACACCCCAAATCCCCCGCTCACACACATACACACCACCCCTTCCTTGCTCCAAACCTAGCTAGGTCGCCGCCGCCGCCGCGCCGCCTCCATCGTCAACCTCTGTCGGTCTGCCCGTGCAGTTTACCCACCGATATACATACCCTCGCCGCCCTAAGTTTCTTAGATGACGCCTGTGAAACGCCCCCTTTCCCAAAGATCACCATCCCCCACCCCCCTCCCCCACTCCAGAGTGTCGCAGCCTAAGCCCGGCTATGCTTCCCGGGGAGCTCAAGGAGCGAATGGCCCAAAAGAGCTTTACTGCGGCCTCTTCACCCGACATCAGCGAGGTGGCCGCCGAGGAAGCTGATGACGATGATTGGACCTGGATTGAGCCTTTCAATCAGTGGGCTAGAGTATTCGGGCATGTCGCGGACGCCGGCTACGACATCGAGGTCGTCGACACTGACGGCTTGTCACGGGCTATGTTACAGGTTAAGTTGCCCACCCACAACCCTTCGGGTTCGACAGCCGTCGATCTCATCTGGCAATTTGCCATCCTTCATTGCCATGGAGCCCCTTTTGTCATTTCTAAAGGACACGTTCTGCGACGCTGGCTTGGGATCCTCAGCTGGCAAGTCAAACCTCATCGACGGCGACCACGAAGAGGAGCCAATCTGCGACAAGTGAGGAAACCCATGATTTGTTTTCTCGAACCCCTTTTGTAGTGAGAACCTGTCCAGTATTTATTTCTATATTTGGTCGTTTGCATTATGCCTTGTTTATTTCTACAGTTTATGGTTGTTCGGTTCTTTGTAGTTAGCATATGTCCAGTTTCAATTGCCATCTTTGGTTGTTCATAGTATGCCTTGTTTATTTCAGCTATTAACAGTGTGATGTTCTATATGTGCAAGTATGAACTATGCAGTTCCATTTCATCAATACCAATTTTAACAATAACTCAATGAATGACTATATTTGGTGGTTGTTAAGCATGTTGAACTCCCTTCGAATCTTTTTAGTTCGCATATAAGATTTGTCTAAAATCAAGCCTCGTAAAGTTTGACCAACTTTATAGAAAAATACCAACATTCACAATATGAAATCAATATCAGTATGATGACCCACAAGTGTATGGGATCAATCGTAGTCCTTTCGATAAGTAAGAGTGTCAAACCCAACGAGGAGCAGAAGGAAATGACAAGTGGTTTTCAGCAAGGTATTCTCTGCAAGAACTGAAATTATAAGTAGCGAGTAGTTTGATAGCAAGATAATTTGTAACGAGCAAGTAACGGTAATAGTAACAAAAGTGTAGCAAGTTAGCCCAATCCTTTTGAGGCAAAGGACAGGCCAAAACGGTCTCTTATGATAAGGGGGGGGGGGGGGGGGGGGGGGGGGGGGGGGGGGGGGGGGGGGGGGGGGGGGGGGGGGGGGGGGGGGGGGGGGGGGGGGGGGGGGGGGGGGGGGGGGGGGGGGGGGGGGGGGGGGGGGGGGGGGGGGGGGGGGGGGGGGGGGGGGGGGGGGGGGGGGGGGGGGGGGGGGGGGGGGGGGGGGGGGGGGGGGGGGGGGGGGGGGGGGGGGGGGGGGGGGGGGGGGGGGGGGGGGGGGGGGGGGGGGGGGGGGGGGGGGGGGGGGGGGGGGGGGGGGGGGGGGGGGGGGGGGGGGGGGGGGGGGGGGGGGGGGGGGGGGGGGGGGGGGGGGGGGGGGGGGGGGGGGGGGGGGGGGGGGGGGGGGGGGGGGGGGGGGGGGGGGGGGGGGGGGGGGGGGGGGGGGGGGGGGGGGGGGGGGGGGGGGGGGGGGGGGGGGGGGGGGGGGGGGGGGGGGGGGGGGGGGGGGGGGGGGGGGGGGGGGGGGGGGGGGGGGGGGGGGGGGGGGGGGGGGGGGGGGGGGGGGGGGGGGGGGGGGGGGGGGGGGGGGGGGGGGGGGGGGGGGGGGGGGGGGGGGGGGGGGGGGGGGGGGGGGGGGGGGGGGGGGGGGGGGGGGGGGGGGGGGGGGGGGGGGGGGGGGGGGGGGGGGGGGGGGGGGGGGGGGGGGGGGGGGGGGGGGGGGGGGGGGGGGGGGGGGGGGGGGGGGGGGGGGGGAGGGAAGTTCCCCCAGCGGAATCGCTCCACCGGAGGGCAAAAGTGCTCCTACCCAAGTTCCGCCTCGAGACGGCGGCGCTCCATCCCGAAAGTCCTCCCCTTATTTTTTTTCTAGGTCAAAATGACTTATATACTAGAAGATGGGCACCGAAGGTGGGCCGAGGAGGGCACAACCCACCAGGGCGCGCCTGGGCTCCCTGGCGCGCCCAGGTGGGTTGTGCCCACCTGGTGGGCCCCCTCTGGTGGTTATTTGCTCCAATAATTCTTATTTATTCCATAAAAAATCCTTGTGAAGTTTCAGCTCATTTGGAGTTGTGCAGAATAGGTAGCCTGACGTAGCTTTTTCAGGTCGAGATTTCCAGCTGTCGGAATTCTCCCTCTTTGTGTGAACCTTGCATATTATGAGAGAAAAGGCATTAGAATTACTCCAAAAAGCATTATTATGCATAAAAAATTATAAATAACAGTAGGTAAACATGATGCAAAATGGACGTACCAACTCCCCCAAGCTTAGACCTTGCTTGTCCTCAAGCAAAAACCGAAATCGAAAAACATGTCCACATGCTTAGAGAGAGAGGTGTCGATAAAAACAAAATACGGACATAGAAGCATCATGTAAATTATTATAACAGCAACAAACTTTAACATAGAACTTTTATCATAGATTTCTCATGAATAAGTAATAATTCATCACAAGATCGAAGTATAAAGCATAAACTCTATTGGAAACCAACAAACTATGTTCTCAGTCAACTTTGCAACTACAATTCATCATCTTTTCAGGAAGGGTCACGTATCGGAGCCTTTAGGCAAGTCCACATACTCAACCATTATATAGTCTTCTATGATTGCTAACACTCACCGCATACACATGAGCAAAACGTTTCAACCAGACACATAGGAACATAGGGGCTTATAATTTCGCCTACCAACGTATTCACCTCAAGGGTGATGTCAACAATAATAACTCATGCTATCCATATCCAACTGGATATATGTGCCTAGATCTTTCCTCACCACATGATGCTTGCCAAAAGAGAAAAATAAAAAGGAATAGAGAGAAAAACTTTGACTCTTGCATGAACCACATGTTGAAGGATCTATGACAATATAACTTCTATGTGAATATGAACAAACATAAATTATTACGTTGTCTTCCTTGTCCAACGTCAACAATTTTGGCATATAATATTTTGATGGGGGCTCACAATCATAAAAGATTTCCAAGATAGTGTATTTGCATGTGAATCTTCTCTTCTCTTATTAATTCTTTCATGTATTGCATCATTGACCGATGTTATGTTTGTCAATCTCCAATAAAATTTTCTACTTATACCTTTCCTTATGTGATGTCATTACTTACCATAAGATTAGCGTATGATCTTTTTCATTTATTTCCTTTCTTTTTATTGAAACAAGAAGGTAAAGAAAACAAAACTCCAACTAAACTTTATTATATATCTCGCATACGATTACAAAGATAGATCACTAAGCAAACTCTCAAAAAGAAAGGATCGAACTAAACTTTTATTCATCTAAAGCAAAAGATAACTATGGATCAAACTAAGGTAAATAAAGGCAAAAGATAGTGGAGGTGATACGATACCGGGGCACCTCCCCCAAGCTTGGCGCAAGCCAAGGGGAGTGCCCATACCCGATACTCAATTTTCTTTTGGTGATGAAGAAGGAGGTGGTGGTGATGATGTAGAGGGTTTGTCTTTCTCCTCCTCTAGCTTATGTCGGAGGATAAAGTTATCTATCCTCAACTCATCATTCTCCATCTCGAGCTTTATTATCCTCTTGCATAATGCCTCCATGCTTTCGTGCTTGAAGCGAGGAGGGACTGGTTCATCTTCATCTTCCTCATCGGAGAACCATATGTAGGGATAGGTGTCCTTGAAGATGTTTTTATCTAAAGGCTGAAAAGAAACCGGACACTCCTCGGAATTTTGAGACGACATAACTTCAGATCTATTAGGAAAACAGCAAGAAAGAAGAACAGAAGATTTCTCCGTGATACGGTGGTCAATAGGTTCGGGGGGTATATAAAGATTTTTTATCTTGGGAAACAAGCAAACGGAAGAAAAATGGAGTCCGGAAGGTACCCGAGGTGGGCACAACCCACCTGGGCACGCCTAGCAAGCCAGGCGCGCCCTGGTGTCTTGTGCCCACCAGGGTGACCTTCCTGGTAGTATCTTATTTTTCTAATTTTTTATATATTCCAAAACTGACAAAAAATATTTTTACGGATTTTTCGGAGTCCGTTTACTTACCGTATCACGTACCTCCTCTTTTTTCACGATTCTGGAGTGTTCCAGAAGGTTTATTTTATGTGTTCTTCTGGTGTCATAGTTTGCATAATATTGCTTTCAATATTAATGGGTGTACCTGAGATATAGTGTTTTATTCGTTGCCCATTAACAACCTTCGGGTTAGTACCTTTGGCATTATTTATTTTGATAGCTCCAGATCAATAAACCTCCTCGATAACATAGGGTCCTTCCCATTTGGAGAGGAGTTTTCCTGCAAAGAATCTGAAATGAGAGTTGTACAAAAGAACATATTCTCCAACTTTGAACTCACGCTTTTGGATTCTTTTATCATGCCATCTTTTAAATTTTTTTCTTTAAATAACTTGGCATTTTCATAAGCTTGGGTTCTCCATTCATCTAATGAGCTAATATCAAATAACCTCTTCTCACCAGCAAGTTAGAAATCATAGTTGAGTTCTTTAATTGCCCAATAAGCTTTATGTTCTAACTCAAGAGGCAAATGACAAGCTTTTCCGTAAACCATTTTATAAGGAGACATACCCATAGGATTTTTATATGTTGTTCTATAAGCCCAAAGTGCATCATCTAATTTCTTAGACCAATTCTTCCGGGATCTATTGACAGTCTTTTGTAAAATTAATTTTATTTCTCTATTGCTAAGTTCAACTTGACCACTAGAATGAGGATGATAGGGTGATCCAATTCTATGGTTAACATCATACTTGGCAAGCATTTTACGGAAAGCACCATGAATAAAGTGTGAACCACCATCAGTCATTAAATATCTAGGGACTCCAAACCTTGGGAAAATAACTTCTTTAAGCATTTTAATAGAGGTGTTGTGATCAGCACTACTAGTTGGAATAGCTTCTACCCACTTAGTAACATAATCAACAGCAACCAAAATATGAGTATACCCATTAGAGGAAGGAAAAGGTCCCATGTAATCAAATCCCCAAACATCAAATGGTTCAACAGCAAGTGAATAATTCATAGGCATATCTTGACGCTTACCGATATTACCTATTCTTTGACATTCATCACAAGATAAGACGAACTTACGAGCATCCTTGAAGAGAGTAGGCCAATAAAACCCAGATTGCAATACCTTGTGAGCAGTTCTGTCTCCCGCATGATGTCCTCCATAAGCTTCGGAGTGACATTTCCGTAGGATTTGTCCCTGTTCATGCTCAGGTACACAACGTCTAATAATACCATCTACTCCTTCTTTATAAAGATGTGGGTCATCCCAAAAGTAATGTCTTAGATCATAGAAGAATTTTTTTCTTTTGTTGGTATGTGAAACTAGGTGGTAAATATTTAGCAACAATGTAATTAGCATAGTCAGCATACCAAGGAGTGTTATGAGAAACATTTATTGCAGCTAACTGCTCATCAGAAAAGCTATCATTAATAGGTTGTGGGTCATCAAGAATATTTTCAAGCCTAGAAAAGTTATCAGCCACGGGGTTCTCAGCTTCCTTTCTATCAGTGATATGCAAATCAAATTCTTGTAGCAAGAGAACCCATCGAATAAGCCTAGGTTTGGCATATTTCTTTTCCATAAGATACCTTATTGCAACATGATCAGTGTGAACAATTATTTTTGAATCTACAATATAAGATCTAAATTTATCACAGGCAAACACCACTGCTAAGAATTCTTTTTTATTAGTAGCATAATTTCTTTGAGCACTGTCTAGAGTTTTACTTGCATAGTGAATAATATTCAGTTTCTTATCAACTCTTTGTCCTAGAACAGCACCAATAGCATAATCACTAGCATCACACATAATTTCAAAAGGCAAGTTCCAATCAGGTGGTTGAACAATAGGTGCAGAAATTAAGGCTTTCTTGAGTGTTTCGAAGGCTTCTAAACAATGATCATCAAAAACAAAAGGAATATCCATTTGCAAAAGATTTGTAAGAGGCCTAGAAATTTTAGGAAAGTCTTTGATAAATCTCCTATAGAAACTAGCATGACCAAGAAAACTATGAATACCTTTGATATCTTTAAGACATGACATTTTCTCAATTGCATCAACCTTAGCTTTGTCCACCTCAATACCTCTTTCAGAAATTTTATGGCCCAAAACAATACGTTCATTAACCATAAAGTGGCACTTCTCCCAATTCAAGACAAGATTTGTTTGCTCACATCTCTACAAAACTCGATCAAGATTGCTTAAACAATCATCAAAAGACTTCCCATAAACGAAAAAGTCATCCATGAAAACCTCAACAATCTTTTCACAAAAGTCAGAGAATATAGCAGTCATACATCTTTGAAAGGTAGCAGGTGCATTGCATAAACCAAAAGGCATGCATCTATAAGCATAAGTTCCAAAAGGACAAGTAAAAGTGGTCTTTTCTTGATCAGGTTGAGAAACAGGTATTTGTGAAAAACCAGAATATCCATCAAGGAAGCAAAAAATGTGTGTGCTTAGATAATCTTTCTAGCATTTGATCAATAAAAGGCTGAGGGTAATGATCTTTTCTATTTGCTTTGTTTAATTTTCTAAAATCAATTACCATTCTATAGCCTGTAATAATTGTGTGTGGAATAAGTTCATTCTTATCATTAGGAACAACAGTAATACCTCCTTTCTTAGGGACACAATGGACAGGACTTACCCATCTACTATCAGCTATAGGATAGATTATACCTGCTTCCAGAAGTTTTAATATTTCCATTCTTACCACTTCTTTCATCTTCGGATTTAACCGACGTTGGTGATCAACAACGGGTTTAGCATCAGGTTCCATATTAATGTTGTGCTGACATAGAGTGGGACTGATGCCCTTAAGATCATCAAGAGTATATCCAATAGCAGCTCGGTGCTTCCTTAGAACTTTCAATAATCTTTCTTCTTCATGTTCTGAAAGGTTAGCACTAATAATAACAGGATGTATCTTCTTCTCATCAAGATAAGCATATTTCAACGTGTCTGGCAATTGTTTTAATTCAAACACAGGATCACCTTTAGGTGGAGGAGGACCTCCTAGAGTTTCAATAGGCAAATTGTGTTTAAGCAGAGGACGTTGTTGGGGGGGGGGGGGGGGGGGGGGGGGGGGGGGGGGGGGGGGGGGGGGGGGGGGGGGGGGGGGGGGGGGGGGGGGGGGGGGGGGGGGGGGGGGGGGGGGGGGGGGGGGGGGGGGGGGGGGGGGGGGGGGGGGGGGGGGGGGGGGGGGGGGGGGGGGGGGGGGGGGGGGGGGGGGGGGGGGGGGGGGGGGGGGGGGGGGGGGGGGGGGGGGGGGGGGGGGGGGGGGGGGGGGGGGGGGGGGGGGGGGGGGGGGGGGGGGGGGGGGGGGGGGGGGGGGGGGGGGGGGGGGGGGGGGGGGGGGGGGGGGGGGGGGGGGGGGGGGGGGGGGGGGGGGGGGGGGGGGGGGGGGGGGGGGGGGGGGGGGGGGGGGGGGGGGGGGGGGGGGGGGGGGGGGGGGGGGGGGGGGGGGGGGGGGGGGGGGGGGGGGGGGGGGGGGGGGGGGGGGGGGGGGGGGGGGGGGGGGGGGGGGGGGGGGGGGGGGGGGGGGGGGGGGGGGGGGGGGGGGGGGGGGGGGGGGGGGGGGGGGGGGGGGGGGGGGGGGGGGGGGGGGGGGGGGGGGGGGGGGGGGGGGGGGGGGGGGGGGGGGGGGGGGGGGGGGGGGGGGGGGGGGGGGGGGGGGGGGGGGGGGGGGGGGGGGGGGGGGGGGGGGGGGGGGGGGGGGGGGGGGGGGGGGGGGGGGGGGGGGGGGGGGGGGGGGGGGGGGGGGGGGGGGGGGGGGGGGGGGGGGGGGGGGGGGGGGGGGGGGGGGGGGGGGGGGGGGGGGGGGGGGGGGGGGGGGGGGGGGGGGGGGGGGGGGGGGGGGGGGGGGGGGGGGGGGGGGGGGGGGGGGGGGGGGGGGGGGGGGGGGGGGGGGGGGGGGGGGGGGGGGGGGGGGGGGGGGGGGGGGGGGGGGGGGGGGGGGGGGGGGGGGGGGGGGGGGGGGGGGGGGGGGGGGGGGGGGGGGGGGGGGGGGGGGGGGGGGGGGGGGGGGGGGGGGGGGGGGGGGGGGGGGGGGGGGGGGGGGGGGGGGGGGGGGGGGGGGGGGGGGGGGGGGGGGGGGGGGGGGGGGGGGGGGGGGGGGGGGGGGGGGGGGGGGGGGGGGGGGGGGGGGGGGGGGGGGGGGGGGGGGGGGGGGGGGGGGGGGGGGGGGGGGGGGGGGGGGGGGGGGGGGGGGGGGGGGGGGGGGGGGGGGGGGGGGGGGGGGGGGGGGGGGGGGGGGGGGGGGGGGGGGGGGGGGGGGGGGGGGGGGGGGGGGGGGGGGGGGGGGGGGGGGGGGGGGGGGGGGGGGGGGGGGGGGGGGGGGGGGGGGGGGGGGGGGGGGGGGGGGGGGGGGGGGGGGGGGGGGGGGGGGGGGGGGGGGGGGGGGGGGGGGGGGGGGGGGGGGGGGGGGGGGGGGGGGGGGGGGGGGGGGGGGGGGGGGGGGGGGGGGGGGGGGGGGGGGGGGGGGGGGGGGGGGGGGGGGGGGGGGGGGGGGGGGGGGGGGGGGGGGGGGGGGGGGGGGGGGGGGGGGGGGGGGGGGGGGGGGGGGGGGGGGGGGGGGGGGGGGGGGGGGGGGGGGGGGGGGGGGGGGGGGGGGGGGGGGGGGGGGGGGGGGGGGGGGGGGGGGGGGGGGGGGGGGGGGGGGGGGGGGGGGGGGGGGGGGGGGGGGGGGGGGGGGGGGGGGGGGGGGGGGGGGGGGGGGGGGGGGGGGGGGGGGGGGGGGGGGGGGGGGGGGGGGGGGGGGGGGGGGGGGGGGGGGGGGGGGGGGGGGGGGGGGGGGGGGGGGGGGGGGGGGGGGGGGGGGGGGGGGGGGGGGGGGGGGGGGGGGGGGGGGGGGGGGGGGGGGGGGGGGGGGGGGGGGGGGGGGGGGGGGGGGGGGGGGGGGGGGGGGGGGGGGGGGGGGGGCAAACCTCCTACTTATGATTAACCCCCTCGCAAGCATCCGCAACTACGAGAAAAGTATTAAGAATAAATTCTAACCATAGCATTAAACTTTTGGATCCAAATCACTCCCTTACGGAGTAGCGCATAAACTAGGGTTTAAACTTCTGTCACTCTCGCAACCCATCATCTAATAACTACTCCACAATGCATTCCCTTAGGCCCAAATATGGTGAAGTGTCATGTAGTCGACGTTCACATGACACCACTAAGGGAATCACAACATACATATTATCAAAATATCGAGCACATATCAAGTTCACATGATTACTTGCAACATGATTTCTTCGATGACCTCAAGAACAAAAGTAACTACTCACAAATGATAATCATGCTCAAGATCAAAGGGGTATTAAATAGCATATTGGATCTGAACATATAATCTTCCACCGAATAAACCATATAGTAATCAACTACAAGATGTAATCAACACTACTAGTCACCCACAAGTACCAATCTATAGTTCCGGTACAAAGATTGAATACAAGAGATGAACTAGGGTTTGAGAGGAGATGGTGCTGTTGAAGATGTTGATGGAGATTGCCCTCCCTAAGATGGGAGAGTTGTTGGTGATGATGATGACGATGATTTCCCCCTCCAGGAGGGAAGTTCCCCCGGCGGAATCGCTCTGCCGGAGGGCAAAAGTGCTCCTGCCCAAGTTCCGCCTCGAGACGGCAGCGCTCCATCCCGAAAGTCCTCCCCTTATTTTTTTTCTAGGTCAAAATGACTTATATACCAGAAGATGGGCACTGGAGGTGGGCTGAGGAAGGCACAACCCACCAGGGCGCGCCTGGGCTCCCTGGCGCGCCCAGGTGGGTTGTGCCCACCTGGTGGGCCCCCTCTGGTGGTTATTTGCTCCAATAATTCTTATTTATTACATAAAAATTTCTCGTGAAGTTTCATCTCATTTAGAGTTGTGTAGAATAGGTAGCCTGACGTAGCTTTTTCAGGTCCAGATTTCCAGCTCCCGGAATTCTCTCTTTGTGTGAACCTTGCATATTATCAGAGAAAAGGCATTAGAATTACTCCAAAAAGCATTATTATGCATAAAAACATTATAAATAATAGTAGGTAAACATGATGCAAAATGGACGTATCACAGTACATGTGTCATGACTTAAATTTTCATATTGTATAACTTTAGCATGGTAGTTGTTGTTATTTTTTCATATAAATAAGGTCAAACTTTATGAAGTTTGACTTCAGACAATTCTTATATGTAGAGTAAAAAGGACTAGAGGGAGTATTTTCCACGCCTTTCCATTTGATTTAACAATGGCACTGTTTGGATACTCTGACTGAGCTAGAGGTTAGAGTTAGTTTCTAGCTCATGACAGTTAAAAGGGAGAGAGAGAGATTGGTGGAATAGTTGATTGTATTGCTTGAGCCTCGTGGGCATATATATAGGAGTACATGGTCATCTTGGAGTACAAGTCAAGGTAGAATAAATCCTACGCTATCCTACGTTTCCTAAATAACAATGATACTCAACAATGACTAACCCTGAACTAACTCTAGCCAAAGAGGTGTTTGGATGACAGTGTTAGATTGACAATAAATGCACTAGAACTGGCCCCAATCAGCACCTCTTGGGTGGGATAGTTGTTTTGGGTGGGTTAGACGCAACTAGCTCAAACTAGCCCTCATGTTTGGATACTTTAGGGCTATTTGAGCCCAAACTAGCTCAAACTAACTCTAACCCATGGATCCAAACAGGGCCAATAACTAGTGTACTTAGACCTGCAACATACAAGTTTGAATGACTATGTTTGCTTGTTTTTAAATATTAGGCATGTTGCAGTTAATAACACACCTTTCCACTTCTTGTTTTTAAATATTAGGTTTTTAATAATTTTGTCTTGCACATGTAGGTCCTGTTGTCAGAGGTTTTTGACCCACTGTTTGACCCTTTTTGCATATGTGGAAATGAGTTATCCATGAATATCAGTCAAGTCAAGAAACTCAGAAAGATTGTTACGATAAAGAAATTAGCGACAAAAAACAACAAGATCTTTATCTACACAATGAAGAAGACATCAGTTCACTACAGGATGGTACTAAATGTTATACCTTGTCTTTTTAATTACTTTGCACCATTTCAAATCTAGAGAAGATATTTATGCATATCCTTGTTTTTAGGCCTTTCCAAAGCAGTTCACTGATGATTACCTCTCAAACCACCTGTATGGTCAGGAGGCGAGGAAGGTATTCATACAACACCCACGGTTCAATATTGAAGTGTTCCTGAAGAGGACGAAGGATGGACGGTCAATCATCCACAGGCACTGGCCTAAAGTTGCAAAGACCTTCAACATCAATGAAGGCTCAATATTCGCCTTCCGCTTCAGCAGTTTTCCAGATGAGATCCATCTGTCTATGTACCGTCTATGATGCTAATTTCGAAAGGTTATAGATGTTGCATGTGAAACTTGGTGCTGGTGCAGTTGTGTAATGGGGTAGCTGTGTGCTGAAGCTATATGATGTTGTACTCTGATGTATTTTAATTATGAAATCCTGCTTCCTTAATATGAAAATGAAATATATTGTGTGCTTAATATGAAATGTCAATTAGATTAATAAATGGATTATTAATAATAGGGCAGTTAGCCTGCTAATTGGGTTTTTCTACTACAAACGGTTATTGAGAAAACACCGTGGACGATGACCTCAGGCAACGCACACAGTTTCTAGGAATAAACCGTGTTGGATCAATGAACAATCACACACGACATCCTCTTGAAAATTGTTTGTGTTAGGCCACCTTGCACAAACGTTTACCACATAAAAAGTGTGTGTGATGGACAACCTTTGCCACACGGTTTCTTCTACGCACCGTGTGTGATGCATTCAATAACACAAATGATAAAATTGTTAATATCGTGTGCAATGGAAATGCTATCACAAACGATTTAATAGGGAAAATTGTGTATGATGTACCTACGAACGGAAACATTTTCCTTGGAGTGACTGTGTGGGATGTATATACGAACGGAAACATACTTCTTGGATTAACTGTGTGGGATGTACATACTAATGAAAACATATTCCTTGGAATGACTATGTGGAATGTACATACGAATGGAAACGTTTAGCCGGAACTGACTGTGTGGGATGTACTTACGACCGGAAATGATTTGGCCTGTATAATTGTATTTTTAGCACAACTGTACGTATAACCATATTTGATCAATCTTTCCAACATTTCTTTGTGGAATAAGTTCATTTTTATCAATTCTTTGTGGAATAAGTTTGTGTGATTAGATAATCTTTCCAACATTTGATCAATAAAAGGCAAAGGGTAATGATCTTTTCTAGTTGCTTTATTTAATTTTCTGAAATCAATTACCATTCTATAGCCAGTAACAATTCTTTGTGGAATAAGTTCATTTTTATCGTCAAGAACAACAATAATACCTCCCTTCTTAGGGACACAATCAAAAAGACTTACCCATCTACTATCAGCTATGGGATGGATTATACCTGCTTCCAGAAGTTTTAGTATTTCAGTTCTTACCAATTCTTTCATCTTAGGATTCAAATGTCGTTGATGATCAACAACGGGTTTAGCATCAGGTTCCATATTAATCTTGTGCTGACAGAGAGTGGGACTAATGCCCTTAAGATCATCAAGAGTATATCCAATGGCAACACGGTGCTTCTTCAGAATTTTCAATAATCTTTCTTCTTCATGTTCCGAAAGGTTAGCACTAATAATAACAGGATATATCTTTTTCTCATCAAGATAAGCATATTTCAAAGTGTCAGGCAATTGTTTTAGTTCAAACACAGGATCACCTTTAGGTGGAGGAGGACCTCCTAGAGTTTCAATAGGCAAATTGTGTTTGAGCAGAGGTCATTGTTCAAAGAAGATTTTATCTATTTCATTTCTTTCATGCATATGCATATCATTTTCATGGTCTAGCAAATATTGTTCTAGTGGATCAGTAGGAGGCACAGTAATAGAAGCAAGACCAATTATTTCATCCTTACTAGGTAATTCTTTCTTATGAGGTTGTCTACTAAACTTGGAGAAATTAAACTCATGAGACTCATCACCAAAGCTAACACCGACAGTTTGTTTTTCACAATCTATTTTAGCATTAATGGTGTTCAAGAAAGGTCTACCAAAGATAATGGGAAAAAAGTCATCTTGTGGGGAACCAAGAACTAGAAAATCTATAGGGTATTTTATTTTCCCACACAAGACTTCAACATCTCTAACAATCCCAAGTGGTGTGATGGTGTCTCTATAAGCAAGTTAATAGTAACATCTATGTCTTCTATTTCAGCGGGTGCTATGTCATTCATAATTTCTTGGTATAAGGTAAAAGGAATAGCACTCACGCTAGCACCTAAATCACATAAACCATGATAACAATGATCTCCTATTTTAACTGAGACAACAGGCATGCCAACAACAGGTCTATGTTTATCTTTTTCATCAGGTTTGGCAATTCTAGCAGCTTCATCGCAGAAGTAAATAACATGCCCATCAATATTTTCTACCAGAAGATCTTTAACCATAGCAACACTAGGTTCTACTTTAATTTGTTCAATAGGTTTAGGTGCTTTAATATTACTTTTGTGAACCACAGTTGAAACCTTAGCATGTTCCTTTATCCTAACAGGGAAATGTGGTTTTTCAATATAAGCAGTAGGCACAACTGGATCAACATTGTAAATAATAGTTTCATCTTTAACTATGACCGGTTCTTTAATTTCTTCTTTAATAGGGGGATGGTATTTAAACCACTTATCTTTAGGGAGATCAACATGAGTAGCAAATGATTCACAAAAAGAGGCTACTATCTCAGAGTTAAGTCCATATTTAGAGCTAAACTTGTGAAAAGCATCGATATTCATAAAAGATTTAATACAATCAAACTCAAGCTTAATACCTGACTCTTTACCTTCATCGAGTTCCCAATCTTCAGAGTTGCATTTAATTCTTCTAAAAGATCCCACCTGAATTCAATAGTCTTCTTCATAAAAGAACCAGTACAAGAAGTATCGAGCATGGATCGATCATCATGGGAAAGCCGAGCATAAAAATTCTGAATAATAATTTCTCTAGAGAGCTCATGATTGGGGCATGAATATAACATTAACTTAAGCCTTTCCCAAGCTAGAGCGATACTTTCTCCTTCACGAGGCCAAAAATTATATATATAATTCCGATCACGATGAACTAGATGCATAGGATAATTTTTTTGGTCAAATTCCAATTTCAATCGATTCCAGTTCCAAGATCCTATATCATCGCATAGCCTATACCATGTCAATGATTTTCCCTTCAAAGATAAAGGGAAAACCTTCTTCTCAGCTTCATCTCCGGATAAACCTGCAAGCTTAAATAATCCACAAATTTCATCTACATATATCAAGTGCATATCAGGATGTTCGGTTCCATCTCCTGCATAAGGATTAGCTAGCAGTTGTTCTATCATACCTGAAGGAATTTCATAACCAATATTTTCAGTAGGTGCAGTAGGTTGAGGGGCAACTAATTGTGCTTCTGGTCGAGGTGAAGATACCCCGAACAAACCTCTCAAAGGATGGTTCTCCATAGTAATAAAGTGACAATAAATTTCAGCACGTAGTAATAATTTTTCCTTACCAATTTCCACTTACCAAGAGCGCTTCACTCCCTGGCAACGGCGCCAGAAAATAGTCTTGATGACCCACAAGTATATGGGATCAATCATAGTCCTTTTGATAAGTAAGAGTGTCAAACCCAACGAGGACCAGAAGGAAATGACACGTGATTTTCAGCAAGGTATTCTCTGCAAGCACTGAAATTATAAGTAGCGAGTAGTTTGATAGCAAGATAATTTGTAACGAGCAAGTAACGGTAATAGTAACAAAAGTGCAGCAAGGTAGCCCAATCCTTTTGAGGAAAAGGACGGGCCAAAACGGTCTCTTATGATAAGCAAAGCGTTCTTGAGGGTACACGGGAATTTAATCTAGTCACTTTCATCATGTTGGTTTGATTTGTGTTCACTACTTTGATAATTTGATATGTGGGTGGACCGGTGCTTAGGTGTTGTTCTTACTTGAAAAAACCTCCTACTTATGATTAACCCCCTTGCAAACATCCGCAACTACGAGAAAAGTATTAAGATAAAATCTAACCATAGCATTAAACTTATGGATCCAAATCGGTCCCTTACGAAGTAGCGCATAAACTAGGGTTTAAGCTTCTGTCACTCTAGCAACCCATCATCTAATAACTAATCCACAATGCATTCCCTTAGGCCCAAATATGGTGAAATGCCATGTAGTCGACGTTCACATGACACCACTAAGGGAATCACAACATACATATCATCAAAATATCAAACACATATCAAGTTCACATGATTACTTGTAACATGACTTCTCCTGTGACCTCGAGAACAAA
The DNA here is from genome assembly GCA_036873465.1 of Thinopyrum obtusiflorum. Lineage (NCBI taxonomy): Eukaryota > Viridiplantae > Streptophyta > Magnoliopsida > Poales > Poaceae > Thinopyrum > Thinopyrum obtusiflorum. Next base: position 21,499 of record JAAAWM010012107.1, read on the forward strand.
AGTAACTACTCACAAATGATAATCATGCTCAAGATCAGAGGGGTATTAAATAGCATAACGGATCTGAACACATAATCTTCCACCAAATAAACCATATAGTAATCAACTACAAGATGTAATCAACACTACTAGTCACCCACAGGTACCAATCTGAGGTTCCGGTACAAAGATTGAACACAAGATATGAACTAGGATTTGAGAGGAGATGGTACTGTTGAAGATGTTGATGGACATTGCCCTCCCAAAGATGAGAGGGTTGTTGGTGATGACGATGGCTTCGATTTCCCCCTCCGGGAGGGAAGTTCCCCCGGCGGAATCGCTCCGCCGGAGGGCAAAAGTGCTCCTGCCCAAGTTCCGCCTCGAGACGGTGGCGCTTTGTCCCAAAAGTCCCCTCCTAATTTTTTCTAGGTCAAAATGACCTATATACCAGAAGATGGGCACCGGAGGTGGGCTAGGCTGAGCACAACCCACCAGGGCGCGCCTGGGCACCTAGCGCGCCCTGGTGTCTTGCGCTCACCAAGTGGCCCCCCTCCAGTAGTTATTTGCTCCGATATTTTTTATATATTCCAAAATAATTCTCCGTAAATTTTCAGCTCATTTGGAGATGTGCAGAATAGGTAACTCTGACGTAGCTTTTTCAAGCCCAGAATTCCAGTTGCCGGCATTCTCCCTCTTTGTATAAATCTAGCATATTATGAGAGAAAAGGCATTAGAATTACTCCATAAATCATTATTATGCATAAAAATATTATAAATAACAGTAGGAAAACATGATGCAAAATGGACGTATCATGGGGTAGCTGAGTGCTGAAGCTATATGATGTTGTACTCTGATGTATTTCAATTATGAAATCCTGCTTCCTTAATACGAAAATGAAATATATTATGTGCTTAATATGAAATGTCAATTAGATTAATAAATAAATTATTAATAATAGGCTAATTAGCCTGCTAATTGGGTTTTCTCTTGCAAACGGTTATTGAGAAAACACCGTGGGCGATGACCTGAGACAACGCACACAGTTTCTAGGAATAAAATGTGGTGGATCAATGAACAATCGCACACGACTTCCTCTTGGAAACTATTTGCGTTATGCCACCATGCGCAAATGTTTACCATATAAAAAGTGTGTGTGTGATGGACAACCTATGCCACATAGTTTCTTCTATGCACCGTGTGTGATGCATTCAATAATGCAAATGGTAAATCACAAATGATTTAATGGGGAAAATTATGTGTGATGTACGTATGAACGGAAACGTTTTCCTTGGATTGACTGTGTGGGATGTACATAGGAACGGAAACGTACTTCTTGGATTGACTGTGTGGGATGTACATACGAATGAAAACGTATTCCTTGGATTGACTGTGTGGAATGTACATACGTACAGAAATGACCGAAAATGATTGGGCCTGTATAATTGTATTTCTTTAACACAATTGTACGTATAACCCTATTTGATCGTTCGCCCATCGCACATGACCTCATTTTGCCCAGCGTGTGTGACTGGAGGGCCTATCCCCGACGGTTTCTGGGTCGTGTGGGAAGGACCCCCCTATCACACACACTCACTTGGCGATGGCTCAAAATGCCATCGTGGAAAGGGGTTAAAAACCGTTTGTATAGCACCTCGTTGTACCAGTGATGAAGATGTTCACCATTGATGACTACCTCATCTCACGTGATGATCGGACACGGGTTAGTTGATTTGGATCATGTGTCACTTAGACAACTTGAGGGATATCATGAACTTAGTGGGAGTTCAGTGGTAATTTATTAACTGAACTAAATTACCATGAACTTAGTCTTAATTGTCTTTGCAAAATTTGTGTTGTAGATCAATGGCCCACGCTGTAGTTCCCCTGAATTTTAATGCTTTCCTAGAGAAAGCTAAGTTGAAAGATGATGGAAGCAACTATGCGGACTGGCTCCGCAACTTGAGGATTATCCCCATTGCTGCACAGAAGATTTATATCCTTGATGCACCGCTAGGTGACGCACCCCCTTCAGTGTCGTCTATGGATGTTGTGAACATCTGGCAGACACATTCTGATGACTACTTGAGAGTTCAGTGCGCCATGCTTTACGGCTTAGAATCGGGTCTCCAAAGACGTTTTGAGCACCACGGAGCATATGAGATGTTTCAGGAGCTGAAATTGGTATTTCAAACTCATGCCCGGGTCGAGAGGTATGACATCTCCGACAAGTTCTTTAGCTGTAAAATGGAGGAGAACAGTTCTGTTAGTGAGTATATACTCAGAATATCTGGGTTGCACAACCGCTTGACTCAGTTGGGAGTTAATCTTCCAGATGACTCGGTTATTGACAGAATTCTCCAATCACTGCCACCAAGCTATAAGGGCTTTGTGATGAACTATAATATGCAAGGGATGGATAAAACACTTCCTGAGCTCTTCGCGATGCTTAAGGTCGCGGAGGTAGAAATCAAGAAGGGGCATCAAGTGTTGATGGTTAAAAGGACCACTAGTTTCAAGAAAGGCAAGGGAAAGAAAAGGAACTTCAAGAAGAACGGTAAAGCAGTTGCCGCTCCAGTGATGAAACCCAAGGCTGGACCCAAACCTGAGACTGAGTGCTTCTACTGCAAGGGGAATGGTCACTGAAAACAAAACTGCCCCAAGTACTTGGCAGATAAGAAGGTTGGCAATGTCAACAAAGGTATATTTGATATACATGTTATTGATGTGTACCTTACTAGTGCTCGTAGTAGCGCCTGGGTATTTGATACTGGTTCGGTTGCTCATATTTGTAACTCGAAACAGGAGCTACAGAATAAACGAAGACTGGCTAAGGACGAGGTGACGATGCGCGTCGGAAATGGTTCCAAGATTGATGTGATCGCCATCGGCACGCTACCTCTACATCTACCTTCGGGGTTAGTTTTAAACCTAAATAATAATTATTTGGTGCCTGCGTTGAGCATTAACATTATATCTGGATCTTGTTTATTGCGAGAAGGTTATTCATTTAAGTCAGAGAATAATGGTTGTTCTATTTATATGAGTAATATGGCACCATGTTGGGATACGAAAGGAGGTATTTCTTGGCTCGTAGAGGATGCCATGGTAGAAAAATCCTCCTATAGAATGACAACTATGTGTGGTTGCTAATTAAATCCATTGTACATTTACAATATGCGGTAGAACTTGAATGAAAGCTATTAATTGCACCAACTGGATTACATTGTCTTGTTTGGCAGCAAAATAGGATCAAAATGCTGCCAAACAAAATAAATGTTTTTATTTTTTTATTTGGGAAATTTAAACTGATTCACGCCAGCCATGTACGGTGGCGTCAGCTTCGTTCCATGAGTAATCCATCCACGATCCATTGCATGTACATGAAAAGTAAATAGAACGCACCTGAAATTTGCTACAATGTTTTTCAGTAAACAGGTCTCACCTGAAATAGCCGGTGTTTCACACTGTCGCAGTTGCGCGTGACTTCTCCCTTCAACACGGGCGCATGGCCTCGCCATTCCGTCGCAGGTGTGTTTACCTCGCTGTGTCGGCCTCTCGACTCGCCGGGGAAGTGGTAGAGAGGAGGCCTTAAGCCGACGATCCCAATTCCCTTTGTTACGAGGGAACCGGACGATCCCAATTCCAAGTTCCCGCTATTATGAAAAGAGATCCCGCTAAATGAGTTAGCTGAAAAACAATTACTTGTTATTTGTCTATTAACTTTTATTAAAAAAAGGACCCACCAACATTACTGTGACACTGAGACTCGTTGTAGAAAATGGTCATGCCTACTGACGGTCGAATTCGTCGCCAAAAATATGCCTGGAACGTCACCAAAGTTATCGAGGGCGCTGGCCCGGGAGGAAAACACCTCGTGACGATGGACCGTCACAGAAAATGATCTTTGGCGACGTTTCATGTTTCGTCACTAGGGTTTTTGTCACTGAATAGAGAAGATTTTGTAGTGCTAATGCATGGACTGAATCTGCCTGCTCAATTGACCACGCCAGTATGATGATAAACAGTTCCGTCACTAAGGAGAGAAGGAGGATCAAGACGATGACGATCATGATGACCTGGCATTTGTGGCGGGAGAGAAACGCTCGATCTTTCCACAATATTTGCTCATCTGTCAGCTCGATCATCGCTGCTACCAGACGAGACAATGAACTCAGGCGCCTTGCCAGGGCGCGCTGCTTGGAGACCCCTCTAGGAGACCAGGGCTGAGAGATTTTCTCTTTTCACTAGCCCTGTTAGCACTGGCGGAGCTATGTAGGCTCCTGGGGGGCTGTGGCCCCCCCAACATTGAACCAATTTCTGAAGAAAAAAATATTGTGAAGGATGGATGAGAACTTTTTTAGCTTTTGCCCCCCCCCCCCCAAACAATTGTATTTTACGCTTCGCCCCCCCAGCACATGCTGTCTAGCTCCGCCACTGCCTGTTAGTGCTTTCCTTGTTCTCTGAAATTTCTCTTGCTCCATTTGTGATATTATGATCACATCAACCTTGTTTTCCGGCAACTCTTCTGCTTAATATATGAAGGCCAGCAATACCTTGATCTCTAAAAAAAGCACTTGCACAACACACCATCCGGTGGATTTGGTGTCCGCTCAAGTTTTTTTTATATAAACATCATCCTCCTTTATTCAATCGTCACAGGTGTTGTGTTGTTCACAATCAAAGGTATCACCTCAACAGGAGGTGATTCCAACAAAATTCTAGGAGGAGAGAATCTAGCCATTCTAACCGGTTCATGAGCCACCATATTGTTCTCTCTATTACAATGCTCATAGATGACATGCTTAAAATCTAAATACACAAAGTAGCAGCCGCCGAAAATAGCACTTGTCACTAAAGAAGAGTAGCCCTCCTTCAATGCTGAGACCACCTCCAAACTGTTCGAGTTGAACTCAATCTTGTTTTTTTGCGAGGAAGTTAATCTCAATCTTGTTGCAGCCAATTGTACGAGCCAAGTTATATTTATACCAAATGTTGCTGCTCTATAGCTTCAGCAGTGAAAGAATCAAGACACATTTCAATCTTCTCGTTAGCAGCAGACATGAATTTTCCGTTGTGGTCTTGTAGTACTGCTCCATTTTGTATGTGATCAAGCCCATTATTATTGCAAGTTCAATTGTTTCTTTGTGTGGCTACCCGTGACCGTGCATGATTCTCCAGATATTTTCTTCTTTATTATGAAGGAACTAGTATTTCTTACGAACGCTATGCACGGGCCGATCTGACCTCTTTTAATTGGCTGAACTAACTAGTACTCCCTCCGTCCCATAATGTAAGACGTTTTTTGACACTACACTAATATCAAAAAACGTCTTACATTACGGGACGGAGGGAGTATTTCTTACGAATGCTACATCAACGGATCTTTACTTAAGGTTTATGGGATGTTATTGATCTGCAATTTTTGATTGGATTAAGGGGAAGGCCCGGGCCTCACCTTGGTGAAATTCAGGGGGGTTGGAGAGTATTAGGGGAAAGTCCATTTACGTAAATCCCCCGTAACTTGCCCGTAGAAACTTGCACTGCCAGTCTGCCACTGGTTGGGTTTTCTTCGGACACGGTGAAATGAAGAGGGCGAATCCTTTTGCCTTCAAAGTGGAATTTGCCTCTGATCTCAATGCCGTTATTGGGGCACACGTTTCGGGACGCCAGAGGGAAGCGGACACTGACTCTCCTGTAGCCTAAAGCAGCCCCGGAAAGTGACACTATGCCTTATGCCAACTTTATAGCTAGCCTCACGGCCACTAACTTCTGTGGACGCCCACACGCGGACTACAGTAGGTTCTTACCTCGTGCAGCGACTGCCTGCATGCCGCGCAGAGATCTTGATGAAGATCTAGCTAGCGGTGTGTCTCTCAACGGAGAAACATAGGTTTATCGGATTAAGCTTGCCACCGGAAGATATGTGATGCATGCATCTACGTGCAGATCCACCAACATGCCCTACTCAAACTGCCAAAGATTGATCTGCTTGTGAGTTGTGATGGCCATCCTCAAAATAGTACTACTATGATGTTTACTACTAGTAGTTGCAACATGCCCGTGATAGCTAGTTTCCCTTCCAGTGATCAATCAATCAATCAATCTCAAATAGACCAAAGGAAGGAAGATTGCTCGTTGCATCGACCTAAAACCTGTTTGAAACGTACTAAGAGCATCTCCAACAGCCTTGGTATATTTGCACAAGATTGCTATTTTACAAATCTTGGACAAAAAACCTCCTCCAGCAGCCTTTGTATAAGTGGGCCCCCACCAGAAATTTTTACAAAGCTTGCTATCCTTGCTCCACAACTTTGTATATTTGCAAAGTGGAGAGACCACTTGCTATAATTTTACAAAGCCTCTTTTGTCTCAATGACCGGTGGGCCATGTATGCCGCGCGTGTGTGTGCTGTGTACGTGTGCTGTGTACGTGTGTTGTGTGTATATTTTTTTGCAAGGAATTTTTTTTGCATGCCGCATGTGTGTTGTGTTGTATACATTTTTTTTTCATGGATTTTTTTTCGTGGAGTGTGTACGTGTACGCGTGTGTGTTGTGTGTGTATGTGACGTGTACGGTGGCAAGTTGTGGTAGTATATGTATTCATGTACGTAAGCTAGTGTGTAGTGTGTATGAAAAATTGTCCCCACATGTCATTGTGTGTGTTGTACAAATATAGCAATCCAATATACAAAGGCTGCGAAAGCGAAAAACGTGTTGGCTTTGTAAACCTTCTCTCTCCTCTTGGTATAACAAGTTTTTAGCAATCCAATATACAAAGGCTGTTGGAGATGCTCTAAGAATTTCACCAGGAAACTTTTGCAGCAATGTGTGAACGGGCAGGGAGGAGGTATAGTGTAACCAGTTACGGATGTGGATCGATCTATCAATCTGCTCTGGCAGCATGGGGACAGTGGCCATTGGAATCGGCCATTTCGCCGCTGCTGCTGCCGTTGCTGCTGCGTGCGGCGTCTGTTCCGCTTTCTCTTGTCGCTATAGGTGAGCAGTGACTGATCTGAGTTTGGTACGTACGAGCGCATATAGTGGGTGCGCAGGGCAAACACTCCACCTACATAGCCTACATGGCTACTACTCCTAGAGTGTGTCCTACCCTAGGCTGCAACTCTCTCCCTCTCTGTTATCGGGAAGGGACAATTATTTCTTGCTACGGTACGCTGCACTGCTGCTGTCTAGTCTGTGTACTCTCCCATCTTCTACTGCTTGCTATCAAGCTCACCCTTGCTCGACCTACTGTTTGACCGAGCGTGCATCTCTCTCTCTCTCTCTCTCTCTCTCTCTCTCTCATGCACACACAAGCACATGGGAAAAAAAAATCTTTTGGCTGCTGCACTCCTGCTAATAATGGTCAGACACTGATGGGGATCTGAGCGATGCTAAGAGTAGTACTAGTGTCGCACAGTAGTTTCATCTTTACAGCGACAGCAACCACACTTATCCTAGGACAAAGTTTTTTTCCTTGGCTCCAAGACCTTGTTCGCGTTGATAGGGATCAGCTCCGTTGCTTTCGGATTGGCAGTTGGGGATTAAGTTTAATAATCCTTCCTGTTTAAACGTGCCATACATCTGAATGTGAAACTATAAATAAACTAAGCTGGAAGGGTCGTCTTAGTTCCTTTTTCTTTCTTATATGAGAGAGCCATCCTGCTTAATTCATGTTCGGAAAGCAAAAGGCAAAGAAAATCGGAGGTATCTTCAGTAAGCGCCACCCTTTTTTCGTACTTAGAACAACATTTACATGAACAAGGACTGGTCATATGACAATTTATGTCTCGATTTCGATGGTGAATGCATCATAGGCTATGTGGTTCTTCATTTTATGTGTCACTAGCACAGTAGCCCGCGCACATGTGTGTGTGTGTGCGTGCTAGGAGTCATTGAGATATCTTGATTTTGGTGAGCATCATTCTATATATATTTATTATAATTTCCGCTCATATATTTCCCTCTATACTTAAAATCAAATCAATTCCGCAATTTAGTAAATTTAAGTCCAAGGAATAGATTAATCATCCAATATTTTGATTTGTGAAAATAGTGTTTAAAGCGATTGATGGTGAATTTTTGTAGGAATGCCTCTAAATCAATGTATACTAGATGATGCCATGTGTGTTGCTGCAGGAATATTCTGCTTACATTCAATAAATATAATACAATATACTAATTGAATGTAAGTAGCATTATAGAATAATAAAATTTAAGCCATTTCTTATGCCCGATTGCATGTTCGGGTGGGCATTTTCCCATGCATGGTTACAAGTTGAGATGACCTTGTTGCATGCAGAGAGAGAAATAGGCTATCAAAAGGCAAAGAAAATTAGATGTCTCTTTAGCAAGTTATGCGCTCCATACAAACGACCCAGGACCTAGAATCTGCTTTTGTACGCATCGTCTATTTTTATATATACAATTTCTTAGGGCAGTTTATGTTAGATAGTTTAGTAACACCCTTTATTTTTTGGCTCATCGAATTTAGAACAACACTTTCAAGAATAAGAGCGGTCATATGGTTTTGATGGTGAATGCCTCGTAGGATATGTGGTTCTTAATTTTATGTGCCACTAGCATGGTAACCCTCGCACATGCGCGGTGTGACACCTTATTGATCTATTGTATTATTTTAAAAATAGATTACAAAGTATTTCTTTTTTCTATATATAGATGCTAAAACTCATTGAGATATCTTGATGTTGGTAAGTATTATTGTAAATAGTTATTATCATTACTAATATTATAGAAAACTTTGGACTCGAGGCTATCCTTGACTATGTGGATGGAAAAATATAAGTGTAGATGCGTACCCTGGCCATATTGCGAAGGTCGTCGTACACGACAAGGTTGATGCGACAATGTTTTTCAAATAGGTTCACCCAGCTCGTTGGAGCGCGACCTACGTCCTATGTGATGAGAGACGTCGAGAGAAGTTTTAGGCTCACGAAAGGTTGAGCACATCGCCGATTCCGAAGCTCCCTCAACTCTCAGTGACACAAGCAGATCCCTCTGATTTCGAAACCATTGACACAAATGATCAAGGCTATCCTTGACAGTGGTAGGTTGGAGGGGTGCATTGGTAAAAGATGATCCATGATCTATAAAGACTAGTCAAAGGTGGGGTGTGTGGTGTCCATGGCTCATGGTAAGCCATTGCTTCTCGTCCATTCATGAATGAGCCTTGGCTAGTTTGTCCTATTTTAGACTTGGGCTTCTTTGCTTCCTGCCTCCTTTGCTGAGTTGGCATTTTATTTCTTCATCTTTGTTTGATTTGTTGACCATGGTGGGTTGCTTGGATTTTTGTTGGTCGTATTTGACATCTGTTGGCCAAAAATATTTATTTCCCACAACAGGAGTCCCCTTGAGTCGTAGTCACAAAGATTGTCGTTTGTGACTTCGGGTCAATTGTTGAATATTTGCAATCTCCTCCATCTCATTTTGTGGTTGGCTTTTTTTAACACGGTACTATGGCAGATGCTCATAAACACGCACATACACTCACCCCTATGAACGCACGCACGCACATCCTGCCCCTATGAGCACCTCCAAGATACTGAGCTGACACGACATATTGAGATTGACGAAGTCACCACAGACGCCTCATAGTCGACAGTAATATATTCTCCCACTGAACGTACATCGATGTAAAGTCTAAAATAAATCCAGGAAAATGCGGGCATCAGCACACGGAACCTAACCATCTGAGCTATGCTCCTATTGAATTCTTGGTATTGGTGGATCACCTTTCCATATCTTGGGGTCTTCGTTTTTTTTTCTCTGATTTTATTCCCAACTTTAGCAATGTTCTGCGGGAGAAATATATTGCAGGAATCTGGGCCATTTTGCAAATTTATAGAGCCATGTCTGACTTAAAAAATACTTGGCAGGAACTGAGGGCCCTTCTGCAAATTTTAGGGAGTCATATTTGCCTTCGGAATATTTTTTGGCAGGAATTTGTGGCATTTTCTCCAATTTTTGAAAAATTCACGGGTTCTTAGATGCCTCTTCTACTTTTTTCGCATAAGTTTCCCCATTTTCTTGGTTTTTATCGGGCTTCCAAAGATCTTCAAGAGAAGGGGATAAAAAGGTTTGCTAGAGAGGGTGCCCTTATTTTCCTCAACCTCCCCATATTTTCTTTTAGATTTATGATCTTCCCCCTATTTTCTGTGTTATGCAATTTTTTGGTTATTTAAAACCATTTTCCCGAGTTTCCTCGTAATTTCTAACAATTTCTAGTGATTTTCCAAAATTTTCCAAGATCTTAGGTGATTTTGCGGTGGTGGAGGGGCTCTTTCACAATTTCATTAAAAATCAAGGTCTGTATTGTATTATTACCAAATCAAAAGAAAAAAAATCTTTTGCCCCAAAAAATATCAGTGGGCCAAATTTACCTTCGGGCCTCGGTTGGAGGTGGGCCATCGGCCCACCAAGCAGGTCGTTATGCAGATAGGTGGAGGGGTAAGATCCGCTCATCGGACTCGATTTGATGGCAAGGGACCCGTCTCCTACCTAGCCACCGCGGGGAGCCTAGGGTTTCAGCCGTCCCAACTGTTGCGCTCATCGTGACTTCTCACGCTCACAAACGTTGAAAGCGGTGCAACGTCCTATAAAAGGATGGGTCAACTGGCATGAGGCCAAGCGGTGCCCCTTGCCCTTTGGTCACGGTCGGGGTAGTAAACAACGGCGCCGCGAGCGTATGTGTTGGATGCGTAGGCTTAGCAATGCGGCATCACATGGGCGGAGCGAGAGTGTGACGATGATGATAGGGAGGCGGCGACAAGTGCGATGAGGCAACGGTATAGTGACCCGGAGGTGGCTAGTGCAGCACGCAAGAGCTATATCTTGCTCTTTGCAACACCAAACACCGTCTCTCCTCTGGCACTTCAACTAGTGGGTCGGCTCTAATACCATGTGTTCCTATAACTTCCTGGAGTGGTTTTTGGGAAGCTTCCATGGACCGGTTTTAGAAGCAGATTTTTTTTTTCATTTTATGTGTGTTTTCTGTATCGGTTTTCATCATTTTCTTTGTTCTTTTTATTTTTTATTTTTCTTCATTTGTCTAAATACATCTCGACCATTTTAAAGATAAGTTGAACATATTTTGTATACGCATCGAACATATTTTGTATACATGATGAACATTTTCCAAATACATGTTGAACAATTTCCAAATACATGTTGAACAATTTCCAAATACAGGCGAGTTGTACGGCTCAAATACAGGCTACTTGAGGCGAGTTGTACGTCCCTCACGCTACGGGCGAGACACAGACGCTCAAGTGCAACGATGCCAGGGCTATTTCTCACCTATTGCGAGAGCTATGATAGCCTCACATGAGGGCGTTTGTACACCAACTCGTTGAAATGGTTGAGGAAGGTTCTATGGACAGGTTTGAACCGAATCAAGAACCTTCCAGTGTTTTTTTTTATTTTTCTTATCGGTTTTTTCTTGTTTTTCTGCTTTTCTTGTTAATTTGTTCTTTTTTCTTTCTTTTTTGTGTTGGTTCACAAATTTTTTTTTTTCAGTATTTCTTTAACCGTTTTCTATTTTAGTTTTATTTATTTTCCATTTTTTCCAACAAATGCCTATTTTTTCTACACATATTTTACATTTTCCTTATACATCAGGAAAATGAATATAGGATGCCTTTTTTTCATACATGCTGTACATTTTTCATATATGTCTGAAATATTATTCTATACAAGTTTAACATTTTTAAAATATATAATCAGCAAATTTTCAAGTATATGTTTTTGAAAAAAAATATGTGTTAAAAAATCAAATACACATTTAACTTTTTTTTCAATAGTATGAAACATTGTTTTCAATTATGTGGTATTTTTTTGACATTGTATAAATTTTTTCTAAAAACTTCATGAACCCATTTGTTGAAATGTGTGAACATTTTTAAAAATGTCATGTACATTTTTTTGAATGGTAGGAAACCTTTTTTGGATTTACGTGAAATTGTTTTTACATTCTACTAACATTTCTTAAAATGTCACACATATTTTTTTTGAAATGTGGGAACTTTTTCTAAATGCCACGAACATTTTTTACTGTTATCAATGATTTCTAAATTGCGCGAACATTTCCATAACACAGCGCCAATGGCAGGCACAAGTCATAATATATGGCAACAATGCTACCAAAAAATGACCGAAAACAGATGCACTTGCAACGGGTTTGAACTCGTGAACTCTCCCTGGTGAACGCATGTTGCTGACCACAGTGTTTAAAGCTAATTACAGCGACAGACTCATAGGCAGCACAAATCTTTAAAGCTAATTCCAGCGACAGATTCAAACATTTTTTGATTTTTTTCGGACATTTCTTAAATTGCTGAACAAATTTTAACATTGGAAACATCTTTTGAAATGTTTGAACAAATTTTGGAATTCCGACTCTTTTTTTTATGAAAAAATTATTTTTTAAAACAATCTCAACTTTTTTTAAAGACGAACAATATTGAAAAATGTGCACAAAAGGTAAAAACTTTCAAAATTGCAAACTTATTTGAAAGGCAAACAATTTTTGAAAAACATGAACATTATTTGGAAATTCTGAACGTTTTTTGATAAGCGAACAATGTTTGAACATAATTTATTTTCTGTGAATTTATGAAAAAACAAAAGGATAAGAATAGAAAAAACAAACAATTAATGGAAAATAAAATTTAAAAAAAGTAAACCAAATAAATAGGTGAACAGAAGAATAAAAACCTAGTTCGAAAACCTTCTAAGGCTCCCAAAACCTGTAAAACCCCGACTTGAACCTTCGAGAAGGTTCAAAAACCCCGGATTTGTCGTAGTATTTCGCTATCTAAATGGATCACCCCACTTTGATCGCTCGCTTGGTTGCTGTTTGCAGAAGGACAACAAAATGACTTAATGAGCGTCACATAGGATATCTGAGGAGCTCCTATTTGACACGTTTTGCTATTACTAGCAAAAGAGCCCGTGCATTACAACCGGCGAGGAAAATACTATACGTCGTTAACCCAATAACCATGAATCAAGATCCCAATAGGTTCATGTCCTTTATTTCAACCAAAGACATCACATCTGTGCTGCCACTTATCTTCCTTCTCACCCTTTGCTGATGGTGGCCACAGTGCTCACATAATCACAATGCATTTGAATGTGATCAATCCTACAACTTCTCATTTTTGGCATAAGATGAGATATCTGGGTTTTTTCGATGAGGTTCTGGTGAGGCGTGCATGCGCGGTTATAGATGGTTTGTTTCATCTCCAATCTAATTTTGTCGAGGTTTCATTTTCAATTCGGATCAGCACCGGTACAAAAGAAAGACGAAGTATGCGCTATTAATTAAAATTGCACCATAAATAATATTTTTTAAATGTTTAACAGGTAAAGTAACAGCATATTCGGATTCTACATATTTTTCTAATCAAAGTCCATATATAAGATATTAAATTTGGTGTTAGGATTTAAAAGATATGGATATTTTTTTAAGCATTTGATACACACTGCGGGTTAATTAACCCATACATCAGTTTTTTTTTTTGCAAAAACAAAAATCTGAAGTAATAGAGGACATCAGTTTGGTTAATTGAAACTATATGGGGTTTTGTGCGAAAATGAAATCTAGCTTAAAATAGGACTGCGGGTTGATTAGCCGAAAGTAAAGGGGGTTTTCTGTGAAAAATAAAAATCTGACTTAAAACATAACTGCGAGTTGATTAACCGAAAATACAAAGGATTTTCTGCATTGCCAGCAGACGGGTGGAAGCACTCTCCGTTATGAAGTGTTCATAACCGAGAGGGCTCTGAAGTGTTCATATCTGGTTCGATTCCTATTGAGGGGTCTCATGTTTGTGCAAAATTTCCAAGAACTCTCGGTTATGAGGCGATGACGCTAGCCAGTGGACTTAACGATTGTAAGTGACTAATTACCAGCGCTAAAGTTTAAGAACTAACTATGGAGCCAGGTATGAACACTTTTTGAATTTTTTCGAACAATTCTTGGAAATTGTAAACAAATTTTTAAATGGCAAGTAATGTTTCAAAATAAAGAAGAATTGAAAAATGCAAACAATTTTGAAATTTCAAAGTCTTATGAAGAAGCGAACATTTTTTGAAATTCTTAACAATTTTTGGAATTTTGACCTTTTTTCAAATTGAGAACAATTTTTGAAAATCCGTACATTTCTATAACAATGCGAACAAATTTAAATTTAGAACATTTTTTGAAATTGTGAAAAACTTTAAAAATTCGGAGCACATTTGGAAACACCTAGCCAAATTTTTTTGAAACCCTGAGCATTTGAAAACACCTGAACACTGGTCAACAACTTGTAGGGTGGTCGCGAACCAACCTGTGGTTGGATGGTTCAGAGTACAGTGGTATCCCCTGCCCACCAGAGTTTAAGTCTCAGACTTGACATTAGTGCTCACATTTTTCTGAATTTATTTCAGGTTTTCGGCGATGTGCGTTCAGTGGGATTAAACATTCTTGTCAACTACGAAGGTGTGTGGCGATTTCGTCAATCTCAAGATGATGCGTCGGCTCAGTCTTTCGGAGGTGCTCATCTGGGTAGGGTTTGTGTGCGTGCGTTCATAGAAATGAGTGTATGTATGTATATGAGCGTCTTCGTTTGTACTATGTTTAAAAAAACTTGTAAGGTAGTCTCTTCTACCTTACTACGTGCTATACCTTACTACCTTACTATACGGTTATATACCTTACTTGTATAAGGAGAGTCTAACTCAACAATTTGTAGGGTAGTCTCTTGTGGCCCATAAATTGGTGAGTGGCGCTGAGGCCCAGCAAAAACCTCCGAGAACGTTCTACGACATTCCGGACCTGCTATTTATTGTGTTTTTTGGTGGTTTCTCAAAAAAAAAAATGTTGGGTGCTGCCACCTGACTGGGCGGACATGACACACTGCGAATCCCCACAACATAGACCGTTAGTGCCAAATCTTGCAAGTCCACGTAGCCACATGATTAGATATTTTCAGCCGTGTGATTCAAATGATCCAACGGACCTTATGTTTCAATGTTGATACACTATATAATTGTGTAGATATCTCGCTCATAGCAAGAGATCCTTCCATCTCGGCTAAACATTTCTTCCCCTGTTGTAGCTGGGCTGGCTCGTTTGTTCTTTTTTTATCGCTCTATGCGAGTGGTGGTTGTAGTCTTGCACAGTGCACGTACAAGTTTGGTCTTTTTTTTTTCTTTTTCATGTTTCTTTTTTGTTTATCTTTTTTTCATTTTCTCTGTTTTTCTTATTCTTTTCACCAGTATTATTTGTTTTTTCACGGTGTTTACTATTTTTTTATTTTATTTCTTTCTTCGTTTTTATTTATTTCTTTCTCAGATTTTACTGTTTTTTCTTTTCTTTCTTTGTTTTTTCGTGTTTCTTTTTTGGTTTTCATCGGGTTTTCCTTTTTTCTTTGTTTATTTCTCGGCTTTCTCTGTTTTCATTCTTTTGCATTGGTTTTCTTCGGCTTTCATTTCCTTCTTCAGTTTTCTTTGTTTTTATTTTTTGTATTTATTGCATTTTTCTTTGTTTTCTTAGTTTTTTTTTTGTCAATTTTCATCGTTTATTTTGTGTTCAACACATGTCAAATTTTTCAACATACATTCAATGTTTTTTGTATACATCACAAACATTTTTGTATACACATTTAACATTCTGAAATACATGATTAACATTTTTTGTAGACATATATTTTTTATGTCTACTTTTTTTATACACATTGTACATTTTTGGTATATATCTAATACATTTTTCTCATAAATGTTTAACATTTTTCAAATATAAGGCTACCATTTTTTTAATACATCATCAAAAGTTTTTTAATACACGGTAAAAATTTGTTTAACCGGAATAAACATTTTTCACACATACTGTACATTTTTTACATACATCAGATTTTTTTTATATACATGTTTAAAAAAATTATAT
This sequence comes from Thinopyrum obtusiflorum, assembly GCA_036873465.1. Classification (NCBI taxonomy): domain Eukaryota; kingdom Viridiplantae; phylum Streptophyta; class Magnoliopsida; order Poales; family Poaceae; genus Thinopyrum; species Thinopyrum obtusiflorum. Next base: position 37,425 of record JAAAWM010012107.1, read on the forward strand.
GACGATAAAGGGTTCCCCGCTTTATATTATAAAGCAACATTCAACCACAAAGTGCGTACAAATAGGCATCCAAGTTGCGAGAAAATAGAAAATAAATAGTCTTGCTAGGGGCTCAGCACAACATCCCCTGGATTTTTATATGCAAAATTATTTTTTATTAAATATATGTTTTTGATGTATATTTTTATTTAATGTATGTACATTTTTTAATGTTGGCACGTATAAAACAAAAATAAAAAAAGAAAGCAAAAAATGAAAACAGAAAACATGAAAAACAGAAGAAAAAAAATCAATGCTAGTTAGTTCATGTTGCCTCATGAAAAAAGTTATTTATTTTTTACTTTTTTCTTTGTTAATCCTATCGTCACAGTTAGTTCATGTTACTCCGATATGTTGCAACAACACGTCTCGTGCGCTAGCTGGCGTGGCTAGCAGTTTTTTGTAGTGTTCCACTGGCTCTGTATAAACGCCTCGCGGGCCGGCCCAAAAGCAGGCGAAGGATGTGCGACGTGAGCGACGCTAGCATTAGCACTCGGGTCAAGCGAGACATAGTTGCGCCCTAGTTTGCCACAATAAGCGTCATGTAGGATATTTCAGACATTCAGACTCAACCAGCTAGCCCTTCTGCCCACACAGGCCTTAGGAGCCGCCATTTTAGTAGCGAACACCTCTCTTTTCTTTTTTGGATCTGGATTTGGCCCAAGAGGCCATGACTGTTGTGCCGCAATGCTCTTTTTTCTGGGGTAGGCCGGGCAGGACACGGACTGCAACATTGTGGCATTCCTCTTTTTTCTTTTGCGTGCTAGGTATAGCTAGCATGCAACTGCGAGATGTGTAATGGGACTTCATGTCTTTTTTATCATATGGAACTCTATGTTAGTAATGATGTTGGTGGTGTCATGGATTAGTGCAGCATGCTGCTTGAGGTGATCGCATGTGCTATATTTTGCCTACTACGAGGTGGATATAGCGCTCGCCTTTAGTGATTCGAAACTGGTCGTGGCCCACTAGTACATGTGGTTGCCTGTTTTCAAACGGTGGTTTTAGGAACTTTGTAGGTTGGTGTTGGAACCTTTCATCCAGTTTTGAGAAGGTTCCATCTTCTTTTTCTTTTCTTCTTTATGTGTTTTCCTTTACCGGTTTTTTCATTCATTTGTGTTTTTTTTTTACTTTTCGTTCACAATTTTCCTGTTTGTTTTTCCTTTACCGTTTTTTCCATTCTTTTGTGTTATTTTTTTTACTTTTCGTTCACAATTTTCCTGTTTGTTTTTCCTTTTCTTTTAATTTTTTCAAGTAGTTGTAGAACAATTTTTTATACATGTTAAATGTTTATATAGATATGTATTGAATATATTTTTAATAGACGTTGGACATTTTTTTAAATATGTTAAACATTTTTCAGACACGCGTTGAACATTTTTCAAGTACACATTGAACTTTTCTGAATACATTTTGAACATCTGTTAGATGCATATTCAACATTTTTTAATACACGGCGAACAATTGTAACACCCTGATTTTTGGCCCTTTCTTTTTCTTTTGAATTTCTTTGAAATTTTGCTTTGGATTCTTTTTCTATGGCTTTGTGGTCTTGAAACCTGGGAAGATCATCTCTTCTTCCTCTCCAAAGTGGCTTGTCACTCTCAAATCCTTCTCAAGACCATGGCATTTCCATCTTAGCCCAACCCCAAATTCTTTTTCTTGGGAATATTCATTTTTTCTATTAAAGAAATAATCCTTTTTGCCCTAGGTTGTGAAGCAACCTATATTTCTGTCTTCCACAAAATTCTCAAAATTCCTTTGGACCATATGGACCTTGGATATGCAAAAATATTCAAGATTCCATGCTCATGGGGAGCACACCATCAAATCTTTGTTTCTGGTCATACTTTCATTTTGTGAAGCAACTATATTTTATATTGCTCCATAATTGTTGAACATTCACTAGGACCTTCTCCTACCCATATAACCTCACTCGTCCAAATTTGAGCTTATTTCATCTTGCCATTATTTCTCTATATTTTTTCCAAGATTCTGTCCAGAGTGAAGCACTGTGAAGCAAGTACCATTTTTAGTTACCCAAATGGTATGAATATTTTGCAGTGCCTTCATATGCTCAAATAATTCCCCTCCACAAAATTTCAGCTCAATCCAACACTCCATGTTTGTGCATCATCTAATTCCATTTTCTGGCCCATACTTGTAGTTGTGAAGCAAATATGATCAAACTTGGTCCAAATCCTTTTAAACTTCATAGGATTATAGTCCTTCCTACCCTAAACCCCTGTGACATCTTGTTTACATGTTTACCCATCCCATTTTATCACAGCTTCATGCCAAAGTTCGCTACAACAAACTTCATCTGATGTATCCCATCAAACTTCACCTCAAGGGGGTCACAGGACGGATGGACTACACCATGGACATGGTTGGCCAGGCTGAGTCACCGTGCACGCGTCGGTGCATGCGGTGACCACGCGGTCTGGCATGCCATGGACGCGAGCTGGGTGTCATTTTGCTTCGGGCCCCTCTCCCCGGCCATTTCCTCGCGCCCTCTGGTGCCGTCCGCCCTCCCCATCTTCCACCTGGCCCTCTGGACCCCGCTCCCCCCTCCTTCTCCCTCCTCGCACCACGGCAGCCCTGGCTGCGGCACTGTGGCCGACCGGACTTCGCCCGCACCGCGTCTGCCCCTCCCTGCTCCTTTGGCGCTTTGATACGTCTCCAACGTATCTATAATTTTTTATTGTTCCATGCTATTATATTATCCATCTTGGATGTTTTATATGCATTATTATGCTATTTTATATCATTTTTGGGACTAAAACCTAGTGCTCAATGCTAGTTGCTGTTTTTTTCCTTGTTTTTGTCTTTTACAGAAAATCAATACCAAACGGAGTCCAAACGGAACGAAACTTTTTGACGATTTTTCTTGGGCCAGAAGACACCTAGGAAGCTTCGGGAGGAGGCCAGAAGGGCGACGAGAGAGCCACAAGCTCGGGAGGCGCGCCCTAGGGGGGCGCCCCCCTAGCTTGTGGGCCCCTCGAGGCTCTCACAACCCTAATATTTGCTCCATAAACACCCAAATATTCCCCGTATACCAGAGGGCACACCAAAAATAATTTTCCGCTGCCGCAAGTTTCTGTCCTCGTGAGGTCCCATCTGGAGACCTGTTCCGGTACTCTGCCGGAGGGGGATTCAAGCATGGAGGACCTCTACATCAACCTTGCTGCCCTTTCGATGATGTGTGATTAGTTTACCACAGACTTACAGGTCCATAGCTAGTAGCTAGATGGCTTATTCTCTCTCTTTGATCTTCAATACAATGTTCTCCTCGATGTTCTTGGAGTTCTATTCGATGTAATCTTCTTTTGTGGTGCATTTGTTGAGATCCGATGAATTGTGGATTTATGATCAGATTATCTATGAATATTATTTGAGTCTTCTCTGAACTCTTTTATGCATGATTAAGATAGCTTTGTATTTATCTCCGATCTATTGATTTGGTTTGGCCAACTAGATTGATCTATCTTGCAATGGGAGAGGTGCTTTGTTTTGGGTTCAATCTTGCGGTGTCCTCACCCAGTGACAGAAGGGGTAGCGAGGCACGTATTTGTATTGTTGCCATTAAGGATAAAAAGATGGGGTTTATACCATATTGATTGGATCTATCCCTCTACATCATGGCATCTTGCTTAAGGCGTTACTCCGTTCTTGTTAACTTAATACACTAGATGCATGCTGGATAGCGGTAGATGTGTGGAGTAATAGTAGTAGATGCAGGCAGGACTCGGTCTACTTGTCACAGACGTGATGCCTATATTCATGATCATTGCCTTAGATATCGTCACAACTATGCGCTTTTCTATCAATTGCTCAACAGTAATTTGTTTACCCACCGTATGTGTTCTTTCAAGAGAGAAGCCTCTAGTGAAAACTATGGCCCCCAGGTCTATTTTTATCATATTATTTTCAGATCTACAAAACCAAAAAACCCAAAAATAACTTGCTGCAATTTATTTAGTTTTGCACTTTTATCTATCTTTTACACCTATCTCTATCAGATCTCATCCTTGCAAGTAACCGTGAAGGGATTGACAACCCCTTTATCGTGTTGGGTGCAAGTATTTGTTTGTTTGTGTAGGTGCAACCATTGGTGACTTGTGTGTTCCTCCTACTGGATTGATACCTTGGTTCTCAAACTGAGGGAAATACTTATCTCTACTTTGTTGCATCACCCTTTTCTCTTCAAGGGAAAAACCAACGCAAGCTCAAGAAGTAGCGGGAAGAATTTCTGGCGCCGTTGCCGGGGAGGATCTACATCAAGCCTACCAAGTACCCATCTTAAACTCTCATCTCTTGCATTTACATTATTCACCACTTGCCTCTCGTTTTCCTCTCCCCCACTTCTAAAACATTTTCAGAAAAATACAAAAATATTTGCCCTTTTTATTTGCCCTTTTCCGTTTGCCTTTATGTCTTACTTGGTTTGTTTGCTTGTTCGCTTGGCATAATTGTATGTTTATTGAAAATCATAAAGCAAAAATTTTATGGATCCTCATCCACTTGCTAATCTTTTTAAAAGATTCAATTATGATGAACCAATTGCTAGTGAGTTGAGTGCACTAGATTATCTTTATGAAATATTGCTTGAAATTCATGAATCTGAAAATTGTGATGAAGTACTAAAGAAGAAATTTATAAAGTGATTCACGATAGCTCCTTGAATGAAAAGCATGATTGCAATGATGTTATTATAAATTCTATTAATGTCAATTGTGCTAAGAATATGCAAACCCCCAAGCTTGGGGATGCTAATTTTGCTATGTCCACTACTTATTGCAATGATCATGATTGGGGTGATAATGCTTCTGATGATCTTGAAAATTTATTTAAGCCTCATGATGAATATGTTTGCCATAATATTGAAAGTGGGTTTGGAAGAGTGTCAACTTAGCTAAAAATAAACCCACATATTTGGAGAATGATCAATCTTATGAATTTTTTGATAAAAGTGGGCTTGGAGAGGTCATGACTTTATTTGATGATAATCCCACTATTTTGGAAGAGTGTCAACTTTGCATGCATGTGGATCATGTAAAGAATATGTTATGTGATAGCTATATTGTTGAATTTGAATATGATCCCACATGTAATTATTATGAGAGAGGGAATATGGTTGTAGAAATTTTCATGTTACTAAATTACCTCTCGTTATGTTGAGATTGCTATTGTTTCTTTCTTCTTCCTTGCATATGCTAGTTTTTGCTTATTTTGATAAATCTTTTCCCTATAAAATGCCTATGCATAGGAAGTATGTTAGACTTTAACTTCTTTTTCACATGCTATATGATGCTCTCTTTGTGCTTCAATTTTTTGTCTTTCATGTGAGCATCATTAAAAGTATTAACGCCTAGCTAAAAGGCTTTAAAGAAAAGCGCTTGTTGGGAGACAACCCAATATTTTTATTTTCTATTTTTATGAGATTACTCAATTATAACTCTGTTATGATTGTGTTTTAATGTTTTAATTAGTGTTTGAGCCAAGTAAGACCTTTGGGATGCTTTGGTAGATCGTTGATTTGATTTTGCTAAAAAAACAGAAATGTTTGTGTCCAGTAGCAGAATTGTTAAAATTCACTGGAACGTGGAAAAACTCTGTATGTTTTACACACGATTGATATATGAATTGCCTCTGTTGTCCTAATTTTTCAGAATTTTTGGAGTTACAGAAGTATGACTATAATTCGGGTCTTTACAAACTGTTCTGTTTTTTAAAGATTCTATTTTTGATGTGTTGTTTGCTTATTTTGATGGATCTATGGGCAGTATCGGGGGGTATGAGCCATGGAGAAGTTATAATACAGTAGATATAATGCAAATATAAAATTGGAATGAGTTCACAATAGTACCTAAAAGTGGAGATTTGTTTTATCATACTAACGGATCTCACGAGTTTTTTGTTGAGTTTTGTGTTTTGAAGTTTTCAAGTTTTGGGTGAAGTTTCGATGGACTACGGAATAAGGAGTGGCAAGAGCCTAAGCTTGGGGATGCCCAAGGCACCCCAAGGTAATATTCAAGGACAACCAAGCATCTAAGCTTGGGGATTCCCCGGATGGCATCCCCTCTTTTGTCTTCAATCCATCGGTAAATTACTTGAGGTATATTTTTATTCACCACATGATATGTGTTTTGCTTGGAGCGTCTTGTATTATATGAGTCTTTGCTTTTTAGTTTGCCACAATCATCCTTGCTATACACACCTTTTGAGAAGGACACACATTAATTGTGAATTTATTAGAATACTCTATGTGCTTCTCTTATATCTTTTGAGCTAGGTAGTTGCTCTAGTGCTTCACTTATATCTATTTAGAGCACGGCAGTGGTTTTATTTTGAAGAAATTGATGAACTCTCATGCTTCACTTATATTATTTTGAGAGTCTTAAAAATAGTATGGCGATTTGCTTAGGTTATGAATTTAGTCCTAATATGATGGGTATTCAAGAGGGATATAATAAAAACTTTCATGAAGATCATTGAATATATGAGAAGTTTGATTCCTTGCATTTGTTGGGGGGGGGGGGGGGGGGGGGGGGGGGGGGGGGGGGGGGGGGGGGGGGGGGGGGGGGGGGGGGGGGGGGGGGGGGGGGGGGGGGGGGGGGGGGGGGGGGGGGGGGGGGGGGGGGGGGGGGGGGGGGGGGGGGGGGGGGGGGGGGGGGGGGGGGGGGGGGGGGGGGGGGGGGGGGGGGGGGGGGGGGGGGGGGGGGGGGGGGGGGGGGGGGGGGGGGGGGGGGGGGGGGGGGGGGGGGGGGGGGGGGGGGGGGGGGGGGGGGGGGGGGGGGGGGGGGGGGGGGGGGGGGGGGGGGGGGGGGGGGGGGGGGGGGGGGGGGGGGGGGGGGGGGGGGGGGGGGGGGGGGGGGGGGGGGGGGGGGGGGGGGGGGGGGGGGGGGGGGGGGGGGGGGGGGGGGGGGGGGGGGGGGGGGGGGGGGGGGGGGGGGGGGGGGGGGGGGGGGGGGGGGGGGGGGGGGGGGGGGGGGGGGGGGGGGGGGGGGGGGGGGGGGGGGGGGGGGGGGGGGGGGGGGGGGGGGGGGGGGGGGGGGGGGGGGGGGGGGGGGGGGGGGGGGGGGGGGGGGGGGGGGGGGGGGGGGGGGGGGGGGGGGGGGGGGGGGGGGGGGGGGGGGGGGGGGGGGGGGGGGGGGGGGGGGGGGGGGGGGGGGGGGGGGGGGGGGGGGGGGGGGGGGGGGGGGGGGGGGGGGGGGGGGGGGGGGGGGGGGGGGGGGGGGGGGGGGGGGGGGGGGGGGGGGGGGGGGGGGGGGGGGGGGGGGGGGGGGGGGGGGGGGGGGGGGGGGGGGGGGGGGGGGGGGGGGGGGGGGGGGGGGGGGGGGGGGGGGGGGGGGGGGGGGGGGGGGGGGGGGGGGGGGGGGGGGGGGGGGGGGGGGGGGGGGGGGGGGGGGGGGGGGGGGGGGGGGGGGGGGGGGGGGGGGGGGGGGGGGGGGGGGGGGGGGGGGGGGGGGGGGGGGGGGGGGGGGGGGGGGGGGGGGGGGGGGGGGGGGGGGGGGGGGGGGGGGGGGGGGGGGGGGGGGGGGGGGGGGGGGGGGGGGGGGGGGGGGGGGGGGGGGGGGGGGGGGGGGGGGGGGGGGGGGGGGGGGGGGGGGGGGGGGGGGGGGGGGGGGGGGGGGGGGGGGGGGGGGGGGGGGGGGGGGGGGGGGGGGGGGGGGGGGGGGGGGGGGGGGGGGGGGGGGGGGGGGGGGGGGGGGGGGGGGGGGGGGGGGGGGGGGGGGGGGGGGGGGGGGGGGGGGGGGGGGGGGGGGGGGGGGGGGGGGGGGGGGGGGGGGGGGGGGGGGGGGGGGGGGGGGGGGGGGGGGGGGGGGGGGGGGGGGGGGGGGGGGGGGGGGGGGGGGGGGGGGGGGGGGGGGGGGGGGGGGGGGGGGGGGGGGGGGGGGGGGGGGGGGGGGGGGGGGGGGGGGGGGGGGGGGGGGGGGGGGGGGGGGGGGGGGGGGGGGGGGGGGGGGGGGGGGGGGGGGGGGGGGGGGGGGGGGGGGGGGGGGGGGGGGGGGGGGGGGGGGGGGGGGGGGGGGGGGGGGGGGGGGGGGGGGGGGGGGGGGGGGGGGGGGGGGGGGGGGGGGGGGGGGGGGGGGGGGGGGGGGGGGGGGGGGGGGGGGGGGGGGGGGGGGGGGGGGGGGGGGGGGGGGGGGGGGGGGGGGGGGGGGGGGGGGGGGGGGGGGGGGGGGGGGGGGGGGGGGGGGGGGGGGGGGGGGGGGGGGGGGGGGGGGGGGGGGGGGGGGGGGGGGGGGGGGGGGGGGGGGGGGGGGGGGGGGGGGGGGGGGGGGGGGGGGGGGGGGGGGGGGGGGGGGGGGGGGGGGGGGGGGGGGGGGGGGGGGGGGGGGGGGGGGGGGGGGGGGGGGGGGGGGGGGGGGGGGGGGGGGGGGGGGGGGGGGGGGGGGGGGGGGGGGGGGGGGGGGGGGGGGGGGGGGGGGGGGGGGGGGGGGGGGGGGGGGGGGGGGGGGGGGGGGGGGGGGGGGGGGGGGGGGGGGGGGGGGGGGGGGGGGGGGGGGGGGGGGGGGGGGGGGGGGGGGGGGGGGGGGGGGGGGGGGGGGGGGGGGGGGGGGGGGGGGGGGGGGGGGGGGGGGGGGGGGGGGGGGGGGGGGGGGGGGGGGGGGGGGGGGGGGGGGGGGGGGGGGGGGGGGGGGGGGGGGGGGGGGGGGGGGGGGGGGGGGGGGGGGGGGGGGGGGGGGGGGGGGGGGGGGGGGGGGGGGGGGGGGGGGGGGGGGGGGGGGGGGGGGGGGGGGGGGGGGGGGGGGGGGGGGGGGGGGGGGGGGGGGGGGGGGGGGGGGGGGGGGGGGGGGGGGGGGGGGGGGGGGGGGGGGGGGGGGGGGGGGGGGGGGGGGGGGGGGGGGGGGGGGGGGGGGGGGGGGGGGGGGGGGGGGGGGGGGGGGGGGGGGGGGGGGGGGGGGGGGGGGGGGGGGGGGGGGGGGGGGGGGGGGGGGGGGGGGGGGGGGGGGGGGGGGGGGGGGGGGGGGGGGGGGGGGGGGGGGGGGGGGGGGGGGGGGGGGGGGGGGGGGGGGGGGGGGGGGGGGGGGGGGGGGGGGGGGGGGGGGGGGGGGGGGGGGGGGGGGGGGGGGGGGGGGGGGGGGGGGGGGGGGGGGGGGGGGGGGGGGGGGGGGGGGGGGGGGGGGGGGGGGGGGGGGGGGGGGGTTGCAAGTAACCGTGAAGGGATTGACAACCCCTTTATCGCGTTGGGTGCAAGTATTTGTTTGTTTGTGTAGGTGCAACCATTGGTGACTTGTGTGTTCCTCCTAATGGATTGATACCTTGGTTCTCAAACTGAGGGCAATACTTATCTCTACTTTGCTGCATCTCCCTTTCCTCTTCAAGGGAAAAACCAACGCAAGCTCAAGAAGTAGCACGCTCCTCTGGCCCTCTCTAGTCACTGTCTGGGCTTGGCCACGAGCGCACACGTACGCGGTCGCGCTAGAGCATCGACCACGCATTTGTGGTGACTCCGGCCATGATGTCGTCGCCCCGGCTATTTAAGCCGTCCCCAAGGCCTCTCGACCTCACAAACCTCCTCACCACCCTCCCAGAAGCCTCCCCAACCCTTCCAATCATCCCCGGAGCCCTCCTTACTCGCCATTGCCGCTTCGGCCGCCGCCTTCGCCCGCTCAAATTGGAGCTGCCCAGGCCATCCCCCTCCCTCTAACTATCACCAGTGAGCGCCCCTAGCCACCCCGATCCTCCCCATGGCCTCGGCCTCTCTTCTCCGCCACCGTACCGTCCACCCCAATAGCGCCCAACACCTCCATCCACCGGTGTTGAAGTCGCCATCGTCTCTGCCCTCCCCGCCGGCCATGAGCGTGCTCTCTGAATGCGCCGCATCACGGGGAGCATTTTGGTAGTCGGACCTCCGCCGGAGGTGGTCTGTGCCACCAGGGGTCATTGTCGATGCGCGCAGCCTCCTCTGTACCTAGGGTGAACGGGAGGTTGAAGAAGAAGACCAGGCCAGGCGGGCCCCACCAACCTGCGGTCCCAGCCGTCAGCCGCACGAGGCGCCCGCCGACGTGGTTAAGTGGAGGCGTATTCAGCCGAATATGTCTTCCAGTTCCGAAAATGTACTCCTCTATTTCTTCTTATGAGAATACTTTTCCCGCTATTGAAGGCGTATTTTCTAAAAGAAACTTTCAGTTTTTCAGCCCGGCGCCGGAATGGTTAGATTGCGGACATTCACCCGTTAAGAGCATAAACGAATAAGTTTTTATTTGTTTTCTGCCTAACAAACGAACGGTCATATCTTTTCATCCGGGACTCTGATTCAGGTGATTCAAAAGCCCATGTTTTCTTTTCGTCAAGCCCGTTCTGTTGGTGCCATTTTCATGATGTTCTAACATTCTAAAAATGACCATTTTGCCCTGATGTCTACTATGTAACTTTATTCTTGTAGACTCGTGTTGGGCCTCCAAGCGCAGAGTTTTGTAGGACAGTAGCAATTTTCCCTCAAGTGGATGACATAAGGTTTATCAATCCGTGGGAGGTGTAGGATGAAGATGGTCTCTCTCAAACAACCCTGCAACCAAATAATGAAAAGTCTCTTGTGTTCTCAACACACCAAATACAATGTTATATTGTATAGGTGCACTAGTTCGGCGAAGAGATGATGATACAAGTGTAGTACTGATAGTAGATATTGATTTTGTAATAGGAACAGTAAAAAATAGCAAGGTAGCAAGTAACAAAAGTGAGCACAAACGGTATTGCAATGCTTGAAAATGAGGCCTAGGGTTCGTACTTTCGCTAGTGCAATCTCTCAACAATGCTAATCTAATTGGATCATATAACCATCCCTCAACGTGTGATGAAGAATCACTCCAAAGTTCTTATCTAGCAGAGAACATAAGAAGAAATTATTTGTAGGGTACGAAACCACCTCAAAGCTATTCTTTCCGATCAATCTATCCTAGAGTTCGTACTAAAATAACACCAAGCTATTCTTTTCGATCAATATAACCAAGAGTTCGTACTAAAATAACACCATATGATACACATCAACCAACTCTAATGTCACCTAGATACTCCAATGTCACCGCGAGTATCCGTGAGTTGATTATACGATATGCATCAAACAATTTCAGTTTCATAATACTCAATCCAACACAAAGAACCTCAAAGAGTGCCCCAAGATTTCTACATGAGAAACAAAGACGAGAGCGTGCATCAACCGCTATGCATAGATTACCCCAATGTCACCTCGGGAATCCACGAGTTGAGTGCCAAAACACATATCAACTGAATCAATATGATACCCCATTGTCACCACGGGTATTCATAGCAAGACATACATCAAGTGCTCTCGAATCCATAAAAGTATTCAATCCGATAAAAAGAAATCTCAAAGGGAAAACTCAATTCATCACAACAAGATAGAGAGGGGAACACACCATATGATCCGACTATATTAACAAAGCTCGCGATACATCAAGATCGTGCCAACTCAAGAACACAAGAGAGAGAGAGAGAGAGAGATTAAACACATAGCTACTGGTATAGACCCTCAGTCCCGAGGGTGGACTACTCCCTCCTTATCATGATGGCCGCCAGGATGATGAAGATGGCCACCAGTGATGGTTTCCCCCTCCGGCAGGGTGCCGGAACGGGGTCTAGATTGGTTTTTCATGGCTACAGAGGCTTGCGGTGGTGGAACTTCTGATCTAGGGCTACCCCCAGGGTTTTTGGAATATTTGTCAATTTATAGGGCGAAGAGGTGGTGCGGGAGGTCACCGAGGGGGGCACAACCCCCCTGGGCGCGCCCAGGTGGGTTGTGCCCACCTCGGGCCTCCCCTCTGGTACCTTTTTAGCCCATCCTGGGTCTTCTGGTCCAAAACAATTCTCCAAAAAAAATCGCTGTATTTGGACTCTGTTTGATATTGATTTTCTACGATGTAAAAAACAAGCAAAAAACAGCAACTGGCACTGGGCACTATGTCAATAGGTTAGTCCCAAAAAATGATATAAAGTTGCTATAAAATGATTGTAAAACATCCAAGAATGATAATATAACATCATGAATACTTCATAAATTATAGATACGTTGGAGACGTATCAGCATCCCCAAGCTTAATTCCTACTCGTCCTGGAGTAGGTAAATGATAAAAGAAATAATTTATGAAGTGTGAATGCTAGCAAAGTGCATAAGTTTGATCAATGGTAATTTCAATCACTTTTCCTAGCATCATAATATCAATTCTTTCTCATAAAACTTCTCATGTTAAAGTAGCAACCAATTCACATGTTAAGGTTCAAACAATGAATTCTCTTGAAACTCAACAACCTGTATTCTTAGTCACCAAACAATTGCAATTCAACTTATTCAACAGACTCTAAGTAAGAGCTCCACATACTCAATCATCATATAGTCCTCTATGATTGCTAGTACTCAAAGCATATTCTTAGAACAGATAGCATCCATCGAACACAGAGAAAGATAGGGGCTTAATATTTCGCCTCCCAACTCATTTATCATAGAGATAATTGTCAACAATAATAAATCATGATCAAATGTATTTGACTGGTCATATGTGCCTAGATCTTTCCCCACCACATGATGCTTGCCAACTAGAGAATAATTGAGGTTGAAATGAGAATGCATACTATTGACTCTTGCATAAAAGTAAATACTGAAAAGTAAAAGATAGGCCCTTCGCAGAGGGAAGCAGAGGTTGTCATGCGCTTTTTATTTGGATGCCCAAGCTCTTAATGCAAAGGAACGTCATGTTATATTGCCCCTTATGATAGCAACCTTTATTATGCAGTCCATCGCTTTTATTACTTTGCCATCACAAGTTCGTACAACGCTCAATTTTCCCTTACAATAAAAGATCAAACATATTTAGGAGCAATTTTTATTGCTTTATGCACCGATGACAACTTACTTGAAGGATCTTATTCAATTCATAGGTAGGTATGGTGGACACTCATGGCAATAAACTGGGTTTAAGGGTCTTTGGATGCACAAGTAGTATCTCTACTTAGTACGAATTTTTGGCTAGCAAAAGATCCTAGGCAAACACCACATGTTGGAGGATCCATGACAATATAACTTCTATGCAAATATACACAACCATAACTCATTACGTTGTCTTCCTTGTCCAACTTCAACTAATTTGCCCAAGTTTGAAAATAATTAATGGGTATTCACAATCATAGAAGATGTCCAAGATAATATATTTATATGTGAAAGTTCTCTTCCTTATACTAATCATTCATGAATTGCTTGTATGACCAATATTGTGATTGTCAAGTTTCAAAAGATTTCACTTTCTAAACCCACAGTGAAGCTACTACTAGGCATGATATGAACATATAATTTCAACTTCATGATATTTGATTCATTCAACAATTTATTCATAGGATATAAGTGAAGCACAAGAGTAAATGACACACTACTGCAAAAAGATATAGGTGAAGATCAAACGAGTAGTTAAGTAAATGGGTAGCTATTTGAGGACTCTCTTTTATTTAAAAACTTTCAGATCTAAGTATTTATTAAAACAGCAAGATAAAAAAAACAAAATGACATTCTAATAATAGCACACATAATGTGAAGAAGCAAAAACTTAGGCTCAACCGAGGCTAACCGATAATTGTTGATGAAGAAAGGTGGGATGCCTACCGGGGCATCCCCAAGCTTAGATGCTTGAGACTTCTTGAAATGTTATATTGGGATGCCTTGGGAATCCCCAGGCTTGAGCTTTTGTGTCTCCTTAATTCCTTTTATATCACGGTTTCCCCAAATCTTAAAATTTTCATCCACACAAAACTTAACAAGAACTCGTGAGATAAGTTAGTATAAATCAATGCAACACCTTATCATTCTCTACTGTAGAAAATCACTAAAATTATTATTTAACATTGCATACTAAATGCCTCTACATATTTAATAGTTCTATCTTCTAATAGAATCATTAAACAAGCAAACATATGCAAACAATGCAAACATAACAGCAATCTGTCTAAACAGGACAGTCTGTAAAGAGTGCAATATTCTTCATACTTCACTAACTCCAAAATTTCTGAAAATTTACCACACCGTAGAAAATTTATCATAGCTTATTGTGAAAAAAAATTCAATATTTTATCACATTCTTATTTTTCTCGGGAATGTTTGCAACAGCGACAAACTTTCTGTTTTGAAACAGCAACTCATATACTTGCAAAATAAGCATGGTGAAGGCTATCCTTGCCACTTTTATTGAAATAAAAGATGCAAAACATTATTATAAATAACAGCAAGCAAATATCAACAAAATAAAATGACACTCCAAGCAAAACACATATCATGTGACGAATGAAAATATAGCTCCAAGTGAGGTTATCGATAATGTTGAAGACGAAAGAGAGGATGCCTTCCGGGGCATCCCCAAGCTTAGTTGCTTGGATCTTACTTGAATATTACCTTGGGGTGCCTTGGAAATCCCCAAACTTAGGGTCTTTTCACTCCTTATTCTCCTCATATCGATATCTCACCCAAAACTTGAAAACTTCAATCAGACAAAACTTAACGGAACTTCATGAGATGAGGTAGTATGATAAAGACAAATCATTCACTTTTGTACTGTCAATATAAGATTCATAAATTTTCTCACACAATGACTACTGTACTCTATAATTTCCACAATTTATATTAAGCAATATAAGCCATAGAAACCATCAAACAAGCAAACTATGCATTGCAAACAGAATCTGTCAAAAACAGAACAGTATGTAAAGATCTTAATTAAGGTCATACTTTTGTAACTCCAAATATTCCAAAAAATAAGGAAAACGTATAAAATTTGTAGATAAATTATCTTTAAAAAATTCAGAGTTTTTAAGTGCTCCAGTGAATTTAAATAATTCTGTTACTGGAAGCAAAAGTTTTTGTTTTTTCACAGAATCAAGTCAACTATCATCCATACTATCCCAAAGGCTTTACTTGGCACTTTATTGAAAGAAAAGCTATAAAACATGATTACTACAGTAGATTAATCATGTGAAGACACAAAAACAGTAGGGATAAATGTTGGGTTGTCTTCCAACAAGCACTTTTCTTTAATGCCTTTTTAGTTAGGCATGATGATTTCAATGATGCTCACATAAAAGATAAGAATTGAAACATAAATAGAGCATCATGAAGCATATAACTAGCACATTTAAGTCTAACCCACTTCCTATGCATAGGTATTTTGTGAGCAAACAACTTATGGGAACAAGAATCAACTAGCATAGGAAGGCAAAACAAGCAAAACTTCAAGATTTTCAACACATAGAGAGAAACTTGATATTATTGCAATATGTAAAAGCGTATGTTCCTCTCTCATAATAATTTTAAGTAGAATAATGAATGAATTCAATAATATAATTAACACACAAATCATTCTTTTCATGATCTACAAGCATAGAAATTTTATTACTCTCCACATAAGCAAATTTATTCTCATGAATAGTAGTGGGAGCAAACTCAACAAAATAGCTATCATGTGATTGGAAATTAAAATCATGATGACAAGTGTCATGGTTATCATCATTCAATATAGCATACGTGTCATCACCATAATCATCATAGATAGCAACTTTGTTATTATAGTCAATTGAAACCTCTTCCAAAATAGTGGATTCATCACTAAATAAAGTCATGACCTCTACAAATCCACTTTTATCATTATAATCATCATAAATAGGAGGCACACAATGATCATAATAAATATTCTCATCAAAACTTGGGGAACTAAAAATATCATCTTCATCAAATATAGCATCCCCAAGCTTATGGCTTTGCAAATCATTAGCATCATGGATATTCAAAGAGTTCATACCAACAACATTGCAATCATGCTCATCATTCAAAGATTTTTTGTGAAACATTTTGTATAATTCTTCTTCTATGAATTGAGCACAATTTTCCTTTCCATCATTTTCATGAAAGACATTATAAAGATGAACAATATGATGCAACCTTGATTCCATTTTTTTGTAGTTTTCTTTTACAAACCAAACTAGTGATAAAACAAGAAACTAAAAGATTCAATTGCAAGATCTAAAGATATACCTTCAAGCACTCACCTCCCCGGCAACGGCGCCAGAAAAGAGCTTGATGTCTACTACGTAACTTTATTCTTGTAGACTCGTGTTGGGCCTCCAAGCGCAGAGTTTTGTAGGACAGTAGCAATTTTCTCTCAAGTGGATGACCTAAGGTTTATCAATCCATGGGAAGTGTAGGATGAAGATGGTCTCTCTCAAACAACCCTGCAACCAAATAATAAAAAGTCTCTTGTGTCCCCAACACACCAAATACAATGTTAAATTGTATAGGTGCACTAGTTCGGCGAAGAGATGGTGATACAAGTGTAGTAATGATAGTAGATATTGATTTTTGTAATAGGAACAATAAAAAACAGCAAGGTAGCAAGTAACAAAAGTGAGCACAAACGGTATTGCAATGCTTGAAAATGAGGCCTAGTGTTCGTATTTTCGCTAGTGCAATCTCTCAACAATGCTAATCTAATTGGATCATATAACCATCCCTCAACGTGTGATGAAGAATCACTCCAAAGTTCCTATCTAGCGGAGAACATAATAAGAAATTGTTTGTAGGGTACGAAACCACCTCAAAGCTATTATTTCCGATCAATCTATCCTAGAGTTCGTACTAAAATAACACCAAGATATTCTTTCCGATCGATATAACCAAGAGTTCGTACTAAAATAACACCATATGATACACATCAACCAACTCTAATGTCACCTAGATACTCCAATGTCACCGCGAGTATCCGTGAGTTGATTATACGATATGCATCAAACAATTTCATATTCATAATGCTCAATCCAACACAAAGAACCTCAAAGAGTGCCCCAAGATTTCTACCAGAGAAATAAAGACGAGAACATGCATCAACCCCTATGCATAGATTACCCCAATGTCACCTCAGGAATCTGCGAGTTGATTGCCAAAACACATATCAAGTGAATCAATATGATACCCCATTGTCACCACGGGTATTCATAGCAAGACATACATCAAGTGCTCTCAAATTCATAAAAGTATTCAATCCGATAAAACAAAATCTCAAAGGGAAAACTCAATTCATCACAACAAGATAGAGAGGGGAAAACACCATATGATCCGGCTATATTAACAAAGCTCACGATACATCAATATCGTGCCAACTCAAGTACACGAGAGAGAGAGAGAGAGAGAAAGAGAGAGAGAGAGAGAGATTAAACACATAGCTACTGGTACAAACCCTCAGCCCTGAGGGTAGACTACTCCCTCCTCATCATGGTGGCCACTGGTGATGATTTCCCCCTCTGGCAGGGTGCCGGAACGGGGTCTAGATTGGTTTTTCGTGGCTATAGAGGCTTGTGGTGGTGGAACTTCTGATCTAGGGTTACCCCCAGGGTTTTTGGAATATTTGGCAATTTATAGGGCGAAGAGGCGGTGTGGGAGGTCACCGAGGGGGGCACAACCCCCTGGGCGCGCCCAGGTGGGTTGTGCCCACCTCGGGCCTCCCCTCTGGTACTTTTTTAGCCCATCCTGGGTCTTCTGGTCCAAAAAAATTCTCCAATTTTTTTTGCTACATTTGGACTCTGTTTGATATTGATTTTCTGCGATGTAAAAAACAAGCAAAAAACAGCAACTTGCACTGGGCTCTATTGATGTGACGGCGGCCCGATCTTTTGATGAGAGTGGGGATAACTATCGATTTGGTGGATTTTGAACTTGATGATCCGGCTATACCGTACCCGACGATATGCCTCGACAATCGCTAAACCAATCTCCGATGGTTATTGACCTTGCCGTAGGCCCGATCAACCTGAACAACGAGGTTCGAGTTCCTACAAGCAATCGAAGAACCGGCAAGAACAGAGGTGAATTGCAATCTGAAATTGTGGATGAAAAATTAAGCACACGAACTAGATCAAAAGTTGGGGTTCCACTGTGGATCTAACAAGGCGGTAGTCCTACATGTCTCGTAGATGCAAATTGTAGCGATGGCTAGACAATACAATAAAACCCAAGTCTAAAACCCTAACATAGACTAGCTATTTATCAAAGAACACCGTGCGGTCCGAGTCGATTCGCTGTGCCATAGGCGCCGTACTGTACGGAGGCCGGACACTGCATGCTTGCTTCGGTTGATTTGATGACGTGTTGGCCCGTTGTGTGGTAGCGCACCAAGAAGTCCTTTGGACCAACACGTTACTCCTCTTGAAACACCCTGCCTCGTTGCACTGCATGCATGATGGATGAGATGGATGGTTCGATGGTGGAAGGCATGCATGCACATGCATGTATGTGTTCCATGCACATGAACGAACACACTTGTGGCTGCTCCTCATCTTCACACGAGGCTTGTAAAAGTATTCTATTATTCTACATAAAATCAAAGGGAGTGTTGTATTTCTATTCCGAGTAACAAAATAATAATTTATATAAATATTAATAGAAATCACCTAATTATTGTATATGAGGATAATAGTTTTGGTTGTATCTATAGAGGCCATGTCCACATCATCCTCCCTTTCTTGAAAACAAAGCCGTCCACGGCTTTGAATAATCTGAAAATGGACTAACCAAAAAGACAAAATGTATACATGGTATATGTATAAGCCATCCGTTTTAATTTCTCTCCATTGTTGCACTGTTAATGCCTTTATACATGAGTAATTATTATATCTAATAAGATGAAAGTCCAAAGAATTATCACAAGAAATATGCCAACGTGAAGTATTACAACTTAGTTTGCACATATAAGTAACACACATACATGAAGTACCGTCTTTTTAGGAACAAGTAAAATGGGCACAACAGGAGGCATATCTTCAAATGAAAACAAAACTTCTTTGCAAATAAGAGCATAACATTCATCAGTGTGAGCATCTAACTCAAAAATTTCAGAACGTGTAGCTAAGAAAGAAGCACCTTTCAATTTAATTTCTTTAGACGTGCTAGGATCAGATTTGTGCATCTTATTAAATTGTTCTAACTCATCAACAACTTTCTAATTTTCATACTTAGTACGCTTAGTATTTGTGTTTTTACTAGCCCTAGCAAGATCATCTTTTAAAATTTGCTCAGGAGACATAGGGTGTAGAATGATTTTCTTTCCTTTATGTGTGAGAGTGTACTGATTAGTTCTACCATCATGTAAACATTGTTTATCATACTGCCATGGACTTCCTAGTAATATAGAACAAGCTTGCATAGGCACAATATCGCAGTCAATAGTATCATGGTATGAACCTAAAGAAAAAGAAACTCTCACCATGCGTGTTACCTTTACTTTTCCACCATCATTAAACCATTGAATATAGTAAGGTTGTGGATGTTGTCGAGAAGGTAGGGAGAGCTTCTCCACCATGTCAATGCTTGCTAAATTGTTACAACTCCCTCCATCAATGATTATTCGAACTAAACGATCGTTGATGACTCCTTTCATGTGGAAGAGGTTGTGACATTGATCCTTCTTTGCTTTGACAATCTGAGCACTAAGGACACAATGTGATATCAGACTCATGTACTTATCGGCGTCTTTGGCGGTCACATGTTCTTCCTCTTGCATCGGTCTTGTGTCATCGTCTTCATGTGCAGCGAGCAAGGCATATGTATCTTCATCAAAATCACTAGCGGAGTCATACTTGCCGTCTTCACTAATGATCAATACACGCTTATTAGTGAAAGTGCGTTATATCGACTAGAGGGGGGGTGAATAGGCGATTTTTACAAATTTGTCACTGAGGAAATACTACTTGAGGAATTTGCTAAGTGACGAACTACAAGCAGTGAAATAAGTACTCAGGTACATGCATAACGAAGAAGTAGCATAGTCATCATGATGAAATGAAACATACATAGAGTACAGATAGCGTGAAAGCAGGATAAGCAGGCTGAAGACAAAGTGACTGAAGAAATAGGATTGAGGAAATTGAGAAAGTCTTCAGTCAAAGTCTTCAAACAGTAACGATCAAGTACACAACAAGTATGCAAGGAAATGAAAGGGTTGAGGAAATAGAACCAGTAGCTCGGTGAAGACAATGATTTGGTAGACCAGTTCCAACTGCTGTGACAGTTGTACGTCTGATTGGAGCGGCTAGGTATTTAAACCTGAGGACACACTGTCCCGAACACACAGTCCTCACTGTATTCTCCTTGAGCTAAGGTCACACAGACCTCACCCAATCACTCATGGTAAGTCTTCACAGGTGACTTCCAAACCTTCACAGACTTGGTCACTCGGCGATCCACAATTCCTCTTGGATGCTCTAGACCAAGAAGCCTAACCGTCTGGAGGATGCACAGTCCTCAAAGGTAACAAGCGTCGGTTCCACACAAGAACAATCTCTTCAGTGATGCTCAATCACTTTGGGTTTTAGGTGTTGGGTTTGGGTTTTTCCTCACTTGATGATTTTTGCTCAAAATCCTCGGAGGATGGGATGCTCTCAATGACAAGTGTCGGTTTCTCTTGAAGCAGCCAACCAGCTAGTGGTTGTAGGGGGCGGCTATTTATAGCCTGGGAGCAGCCCGACATGATAAGACATAAATGCCCTTCAATGATATGACCGTTAGGTGGATAGGATATTTTGGACAGCTGGCGCATAGCACAGCAACGGTCGAAAATTTGAGCTCTCAAATTCCTCAGGGCTATCATGTTCCTCACTTGTAGGAAATCCGCACTGGGGAATTCCTAACTCCTCAGTCAGAACAAATTCCTCAGAGAACAAAAGAACTTCGTCTCTGTCATTGAAGAACTTGACTGAGCTGTATGAGATTTCCAATGGCTTCACTCGAAAGGATTGGGTAGGTGTAGGATTTGAGTTGAGCATCACTTGGAAACTTTTTCTTAGTTTTACCTCGACCCCCTTTAACAGTACGGTGTTTCCTATGACTCAAGAAAGGGAAAACAAAACTATGAAAACAAAAGTCTTCACGCTTCATAATCCTCGCATCAATATCAAGTCTTCAAGGTCACACCAATTTCCTCATTTTCAAAGTCTTCAAGAAAACCAAAGTCTTCAACTGAAGACATTCATTTTTAGGAGTCAACTTTCTTCGTAAATATCAAACTCCTCATAGACTTATAGACCCGTGTACACTCACAAACACATTAGTCCCTTAACCTATAAGTCTTCAATACACCAAAATCACTAAGGGGCACTAGATGCACTTACAATCTCCCCCTTTTTGGTGATTGATGACAAATAGGTTAAGTTTTCAACGGGGATAAAATATATGAAGTGTAAATACTGGTATTGAGGAATTTGATTGCAAGATATAGAGGAACTCCCCCTGAAGATGTGCATATTGAGGATTTTGTTTTGGATTGCAAATGCACATTGTAGAGTAATATCATGGAGATCTCCCCCTATATCTTGTAATTCATACATGCATTTAATATATGATATGAAGAATTTGAAATGCATGATGAAATATGGTGTCTGACAAAATTTAGCATGCGTGCATTAAAGTACTTGAGGAAATAAGCATGCAGAAGGCAGTTCAAAATGAGTCAGAGCACCATAGGACTTAAGTTTACAACTCATCAGATCAAACACCTCTGAAGAGCAAGAGTTGTAACTTAACGGAAAAACAGCCCATATATAAGACCTGCTTGAAGACTAACTCAAATTTCTCCCCCTTTATCATCGAATGACCAAAAGGGACGAAAAAATGAGGACTAATGCCCCTGAAGAATATCATCATGATGTCGATGGAGGAGCGCCAGCGTTGTTGGGGTCGTCCGTTGAGGTAGGGCCTGCCGCAGTGTCATTCAAATCTTCAGCTTCATCCATCTCACGCGATGAAGAATATGAACTAGCAACTAGCTGAGGAACTTTAACCTTCTTGAATTTCTTCGAAGGTGGCTGAGACCAGTCAAAGTCCTGTTGAAATCCCATCTCCTTGAGATCTTCAGCACTATAGAGATTCGACAGAATAGCCCAAGTGCGGTCAAAGACTTCATGCATATAGTAGTGATTCTTCTTCACTGTATTTTGAGTGACTGTCATGTTCTGAAGAATTGCACCAAACTGACGCTTGACCCACTTGTGATTTCGATCAACTTTCTGATGAAGACTGAGGAGAAGTTCACGATCAGTCATCACAAGTGGAGCTGTGGCTTGAGGATTTTGTTTTGAAGCTTTGGCGATAGAATCTTGTGTTGCAGAGTTATCATTGGTGGAATAGGATGTAGCTTGGCGAAACTGTCCATCCAATGGACAAGTGCCTTCATCTATAACAGCAGCCTTGCCCTTCTCATCAGCTGAGGAAATAGTCCGCTTGAGGACTTCAATAGGTGGCAAATAGTTGAGATGATTCTGAAAGTCAGCCTGATAATGAATTGAAGACCTTGATCTGATTAATTTCATGATCCAAGGAGCGTAAGGCTTCAACTCAAAAGGTGACAGAGCAGCACTGACCAAAGTCCTCATGAAGAAATCATGATAGTTGATAGGAATACCATGTATCATGTTGAACAGCAGATTCTTCATGATGCCAACAACCTCTTCTTCATCAGAGTTGTGGCCCTTGATTGGACTGAGGGTTTTGGTCAATATGCGATACACAGTCCTTGGTACATAGAGAAATTCTTTTACAAGGAAGGTGGTCCTTGGAGCTTGGCCAGCCTTCAAAGGCTTCATCAGCACTTGCATTAAGTGATTTGAGAGTTCAGGTTTAGCATACATGAGTCTTGCGCCTTCAACCAGAGGACTAACTGGAACAGCGTGAAGCAATTCAGAGGCCGGTGCTTTGAAATGAGTATTTTCGGTCATCCAGTCTAGCACCCATGAATTCACATCTTCAACATTTCCAGTGATATGCAGTGTGGCGTAGAATTGAAGAATGAGTTCTTCATTCCAGTCGCAGATGTCAGTGCAGAAGTTAAGCAGCCCAGCGTCATGAAGAACACTGAGGACTGGTTGGAAGCAAGGAAGCGACTCCATATCCACATGAGGAATTTGCTCATGGTCAAATACCTTGTTCTTACCAAACAGGAGGGAAGGGTAATAGTTCATTTGACTTGCTGTCCAGAAGCGCTTGCGTCGCAATCTTGCAGAGTCATAGGGATTGTAATCCGTGAAGAAATGATGCTCAGCAAAGAAATCATCAACGTTGAATTTCTGCTTCTTGGTATGAGGATTTTGTGGCTTGGGTTGAAGATTAACAGTCGAAGTCTTCACAGCCGCTTGGCGCACAACCTCTAGAGCCATAGACTGAGGAATTTCCATAGCAATTTCATCAGCAGCCGTCTTGGCCTCCATTTCTTCAGCATTAGTAGCTGGAAACTCTTCTGGAATAGAATGAAGGGAAGATTGATGTCCTTCAGAGCCCGTATGAATTTCTTCAGTCTGCACAGGGGACTGAGGAATTTGTTGCAGAGGAGTGGTCAATGGTGAATTTGGATGATGTCTTTCCCAATAATCATCATTGAGAACTGGTGTAGTAGACCCAATGTCCACATCCTCATCTTCTTCATCAATTTCTTCAACGCCTACCTCTTCAGCTGTGAACTGAGGCACGGGCGATGATACCAGTGGGGTTGAAGGGATATCATCCACTTCAATTTCTTCATCCAACTGCTCAGAAGTAGCAGCAGAAAGATTCGCTTCATCACTGTCATCTGGAATGACATATTCCTCACCAAAGGGAACAATTTCCTTTGATGGCATGCTTGATATAGGGACAGCATCAATGGGGTTGGTGTATGAGCTTGTCAACGTCTTCACTTTCTTGGGAGCTGAAGACTCTGCAGTTTCTAAAGCTTTCCTTTTCTTCACAGCTGCCTTTTCTGCAGCTTTGGTCTTCTTCGCTTCTGATGCAGAAGGAAGGTGGATATCTTTCATCTGTGATGACTTTGCAGGAGGAGCAGATGAAAGTGGTGCAGTTTCTTCAGGCACAATACTAGAGGTTGCCCTGGCATTTTCTTCAGGAGCTGGAATTTCTTCAGCAGCCCTGGTACTTTCAGTTTCTTTAGCAGTCTGATTTTCATCAGCTGTGCTAGCATTCTCTTCAGTAGGCTGAGCAGATGCTTCAGCTTGAGGAATTTGTTGTTGCGATGGAGCTGCAACATTTGGGTTGAACCCCTTGGCTATTCTGACAAATCTGACTTTGGCACCTAGCTAGTCTGCACGATATGCGTCAAATTCATCGCTGAGAGCTTTGATCTCCTTTCGCAGATTCACAAGTTCTTCAGGAGTCATATTCACAACATGCTTCTTCAGAAAGCGCTCCTTCTTGTATTGAGCTTTCTTGACTTGCCTGACCTTCTCAAATTTCCATTTTTCTTCAGCTATGAAGGCCGTCAACATGTGGCTCTGGCCAGGAGTGAGGTTCAATTTAGGCAAAGGAGTATTTGGATTCTTGTGCCATAGATCGATGAAATCAAGGATCTTCTTTGGATCCAGCATGAGAGGCACAACACTGCCTTTGGCTTTAGCGGCCTTTTCTTGCCTATCTTTGATGATCTCAGCAAGTTCTTCATCATCAGCTTCATCATCATCAGACGGAACTTGGAAGGCAACTTGCTTCTTGTGAGGACTTGGCCTTGGGCCTCATCCAGCAGTGGCCTTTTTCTTTAGCAAGCTTGGACCAGTTGAAGATTGTGGCGGAGCTAAGGAACTTGCAGTTGCTCCTAAGGCAATAGAGATTCCTGTAGTCCATTGACACATGGCAAGATGCACTGGTGTTGAGGACTTAGCAGCAGCAATTGAGGATTTTGTGGCAACAGAGGGAATTGGAGCTGCCCTTGAGGAGGTTGCTTGAGGAATTTGCCGTGAGGGCATTGCACTTGGCCGTGAGGGCATTGCTGTTGAGGAACTTGGCTTCACAGCTGATTTCTTCGGCAAAGCCTTCTTAGGCTTGCTAGCAGAGGCCTCAGCAGTAGCAGCAGCAGAATCTTCATTGAATTTCTTCACTGCTTCTTTTGCTCCTTTAGCCAATTTGGCTTGGCGCTTGGCCCATTCTTTGGGAAATTCCTCACCGCGCCTGATGCTTGAGGGATCAGCTTCTTGGCCTGGAGCCAATGGAGGTCTTGGACATGGAGGATTAATAGGGAATTTCTTCATGTACTTTGGAGTAACATAACGATATTCCCTCCATTCCTTAGCCCATCTTCTCTCAATTCTCTGTACGCGCACTTTGCGCTCATTCTTGGTCTCTTTGCCATGAGTTGCTTCATCAGGAGTACAGTACCCTGCATAGATATCTTCAGGGATCTCAAAAGCAGTGTTTGTCTCAGGCCTCTTTCCTCCCTTCTGAGGTTTTTTACCATCAGCCATTTTCTTCACTTGAGGATTTTGAACAATTGATGTTTCTGACGAGGTGTGCAACTTATCTTTGAGGAACGCTGCAAATGAGTTAAGTTGATGAGAACCTAGTGATTCAGCAGCGGACATTTTGTACCTGTGAACAGAGTATAGGTGCGAAGAATTTGGAGAGGTCATATGCGTTCTTAGAAATTTTCAAAAATATCAAGTTTGAGGAATTTGACCATGGGTGTCTTGAGGAATTTCACTAAGCGTTCTTGACTTAGGTTCCAGAGTTGTATAGATTTGAAAATCCACACAATTGAGGAATCTTAAATAAAAACATAGCTTAGCGAAACAAATCAAGGTAATGAAGCAACTTGGTGTTTAAGGATGCGGAAGTTGAAGAATAAACACCTTTTGAAGATTTTGTGAAATCATCAGAATCAAAGTAGGGCAATAAAATCAGATTTTAATTACCCTAGATGAAGAACACGATGAACTGGGAGTGAAGTTGGAGAAGTTCGTCAGTTCAGATCTCTCATGCCCTAACTTGGCGGTGAGACACAACTACGGCGGCAGTGGCGTGAAGATTTCCGCGGCCGGCGCGAGTACGACGGCGACGAGGTCGAGGCAGTGAAGCTCTTCCTCACCAGCGACGATGGCGTGTAGTGGCGGTGCTAGGTCTGAGAGCTCGAGCGAGATGGAGGTCGAGCGGGGTAAATGAAGACAGAGGAAGGGAGGGGTATTTATTGCCACGGTGAAAAATAGCCCGTCCGAAATTTTTGGACAAACATGCCCCTGACCCTTACTCTTCTAACGACATGTGTTACCCACGTACAGAGTGGTGGAGATCATGGGTGAGCAGTTTAAACTTATCGTGGGATGAGGAACGGTTTGAGCGGCAAAAGCCAAAAATTCAGATATGAAAATTTTAACATTTTGTTCGCAAATTCTTCAGCTGACAAGGACACAGTGAAGATTTTGAATGGGTTTCAAATAGAACGCACATGAAGAATTTGTGAATAGACTGGGTTGAGTTTAGCATAGAGGGGGAACGGGTCCGATCACATTCACTTAGAGGAAAAATCAACTTGAAGAATTAGCAATAAGTGAATGCTGTTGAGGACATGAAAAACTCAAATATATATATATATATATATATAGGCAATGAAGAACACCAGTCGAAAAGTTTTTGAAGAAATTGCAAAGTTGAAGAATTTGAAAATTGATGAATTTGCAAAATGAAGAAAAACTCAATTTTGAAGATTTTCAACTTTTGTTGGTGGCGTGACCCACCGTAGAAGAATGTTGATTTCAGACGCCACATACAATTGTCGTAGGGCTCTGAGAATCAAATTCTTCATTAATTTCTTCACACTTAGAGGGTTAGTCTTCATTGATTGAAGAAAAACATTACTTCGTGTGTTGCACATCTAAGTCATCTATTTTGCATAAGTGTTAGGATGTGTGTCCTTTCAAAGAACATTCGAAGATTCTAAGATATTTATCTCACACCGCAACTTGCTAAATCTCTTCTCATCCAAGGGCTTGGTGAAGATATCCGCTAGCTGTTCTTCAATCTTCACGTGATCAATAGGGATGTCGCCCTTCAACACATGATCTCGAAGAAAATGATGACGAATCTGGATGTGCTTTGTCTTTGAGTGCTGAACTGGGTTATGAGAAATCTTGATGGAACTCTCGTTATTGCAGTAGAGTGGCACATTCTTCATGTTGATGCCATAGTTCTTGAGGGTTTGCTTCATCCACAGCAATTGAGCACAGCAAGAACCAGTAGCAATATACTCAGCTTCAGCAGTAGAGAGTAATACGCAGTTCTGTTTCTTCGAGGACCAATATACTAAGGATCGTCCGAGGAAATGGCATGTGCCTGATGTTGACTTGCGATCCACTCGATCACCAGCATAGTCAGAGTCAGAATATCCAATGAGATCAAAAGCCGAGCCCTTGGGATACCATAATCCAAGTGTTGGAGTGTGAGCTAGATATCGAAGAATATGTTTCACAGCCTTATGGTGTGATTCCTTCGGTGTAGCTTGAAAACGGGCACACATGCAAACACTAAGCATAATATCTGGCCTAGATGCACATAGGTACAATAAAGAGCCAATCATGGAGCGGTATACCTTTTGATCGAAGTCTATACCATTTTCATCGGTGCATAGATGGCCATTTGTGGGCATAGAAATTTTGACGCCTTTGCAATCTTGCATACCGAATTTCCTCAGAATGTCCTTGAGGTATTTCTCTTGAGAAATGAAGATGCCATTGCGTTGTTGACGAATTTGAAGACCTAAGAAGAATTTCAATTCTCCCATCATGGACATTTGATATTCCTCACTCATCATATAGGCAAATTTGTCAGTGTAACATTGGTTAGTACAGCCAAAGATAATATCATCAACATATATTTGGCACATGAATAATTCATCATCATAAGTTTTGGTGAAAAGAGTTGGGTCGAATGAACCGGGTTTGAAGCCTTTCTTCATGAGGAATTCCTTCAGTGTATCATACCACGCCCGAGGGGCCTGCTTGAGGCCATAGAGGGCCTTATTGAGTCTGAAGACTTGATCAGGATGCTTAGGATCTTCAAAACCTGGGGGTTGAGCAACATATACTTCTTTCTCAAGCTTACCATTGAGGAATGCACTTTTCACATCCATTTGATATAAGATGATATTGTGATGGTTAGCATAAGCAAGCAATATGCGAATAGCCTCAAGTCTAGCAATAGGTGCAAAAGTTTCATCGAAATCAATTCCTTCAACCTGTGTGTAGCCTTGAGCTACAAGACGAGCCTTATTCCTCACCACTAGGCCATTTTCATCTTGCTTGTTGCGGTAGATCCATTTGGTGCTGATGATATTGTGCTTGCGTGGGTCTGGTCGCTTGACAAGCTCCCACACATTGTTCAGCTCGAATTGATGTAATTCCTCTTGCTTCGCTTGAATCCATTCATGCTCCAGAAATGCCTCATCAACTTTGGTGGGCTCTGGATAGAGATGAAAGCAAAATGCCCACAAAAGTTAGACAAATGTGAAGCTTTTGAGTGAGTAAGAGGACCTGGTGCGTTGATGTTGTTGATGATTCTCTCAATCTGTACTTCATTTGCAACGCGAGGATGAGCAGGTTGACGACTTTGATTTGGCTCAGCATTTTCTTCAGAGCCATTTTCTTCAGATGCACCAGCATGATTTTCTCCATGATCTGGAATGACTTCTTCAGCAGATTCTTCAGTAGGTATGACATCCTCAGTAGCCTTTAGCTTGATGGATTCTTCAGGAGTCATTTCGTCTAGCATAGGAGGTAGGTGCTCTCTTTGCGAGCCATTAGTTTCATCGAACCGCACATCTACAGTTTCAACAACCTTGTTGTGATAGGTGTTGAAGACCCTATAGGTGTGCGAGTCCTTTCCGTAACCAAGCATAAAACCTCCATGTGCTTTCGGTGCAAATTTAGAATTGTGATGAGGATCTCTAATCCAGCATTTAGCACCGAAGACTTTGAAATAACTCACATTGGGTTTCTTGTCAGTGAGGAGTTCATATGAGGTCTTCTTGAAGAATTTGTGAAGATATACCCTGTTGATGATGTGGCATGCAGTATCAATTGCTTCAGGCCAGAAGCGACGAGGTGTCTTGTATTCATCAAGCATGGTGCAAGCCATCTCAACAAGAGTCCTGTTCTTGCGCTCCACAACGCCATTCTGCTGAGGAGTGTATGGGGCAGATAGCTCATGAGTAATACCAAGTTCACCGAGATAGTCATCAAGACCAGTATTCTTGAACTCGGTCCCATTGTCACTATGTATATGCTTGATCTTCACACCAAAATTCGTCGAAGCCCTTGAGGAAAATCGTCTGAAGACTTCCTGCACTTCAGTTTTGTAAGTAATGACATGCACCCATGTGTAACGAAAATAATCATCAACAATGACAAAGCCATATAGAGATGTTGCATTTGTTAGTGTGGCATAATGAGTAGGGCCAAAGAGATCCATGTGAAGCAATTTAAAAGGACGAGTGGTAGTCATGATAGTCTTCGAGGGGTGCTTGGCTCTGGTCATCTTTCCAGCCTCACAAGCCCCACAAAGATGATCTTTGAGGAATTTGACACCCTCAATGCCAATGACGTGCTTTTTCTTCACGAGCATGTGTAAGTTCCTCATGCCAGCATGACCCAGTGACATGGAGGATTAATAGGGAATTTCTTCATGTACTTTGGAGTAACATAACGATATTCCCTCCATTCCTGGGGGGGGGGGGGGGGGGGGGGGGGGGGGGGGGGGGGGGGGGGGGGGGGGGGGGGGGGGGGGGGGGGGGGCGAAGACTTTGGAATTGTCAGATTCCATGAGCACTAAGCAGTGATATTTGCCAAAGACAACAACCATATCAAGATCACAAAGCATTGAGACAGACATGAGGTTGAATCCGAGGGACTCGACAAGCATGACTTTGTCCATGTGTCGGTCCTTTGAGATTGCAACCCTACCTAGACCCAATACCTTGCTTTTGCCTTTGTCAGCGTAGGTGATATGCTTCAAATGTGACGGAGATAAAGGAGAGTCCATTAGTAAGCTCTTGTCACCGGTCATGTGATTAGTACCTCCACTGTTGAGGACCCACTCAGTAGCTTTGGGTAAATCATCCTGCAGATGAATTAGTGCTTCTTATGAACTCATATACTTCAGAGTGAAGAATATGACATCAAATTCATCAAACAGAATTTCATCAATTAATGCAACATATGTATATACAGCAGTATGAGGACGTGAGAAATGAGTGAATTTCATTTCTTCATGATCAGCTTGCGTCCTTTCAAGAATATTCAGGTCTCCAGAAAATTCTTCAGACGATTTAGTTCATCTGGAGACCTGACCCTGCATAAGAGATTAGTTCTTTTTCTTCACCACCCACATCTGGAGGGGTGGCAAAGAGTTCATCATTCTATGAGCTCCATAAGAGAAAGGTGGCATTGAAGCCAAAGCGCTTCATTTCACAGGAGAGGGGTTAGTATAGGCATATGAACAAGCAGAGAAATTCTTCGAGGACTTATGAACATAATGATTTGAAGAATAGTGCACATATTCAGAATTCTTAGATTTTCCCTGTGAAACAGAAGTGTTAGCATGATGATGATCATATGAGGATTTTTATCCATGTGAGGAATTTGATCCATATGAGGACTTGGATCCATATGAAGACTTTGGTCCATATGTAGAATTTGATCTGGGGTTCCTATTCTTCACAGGTGGTGTCATGAGAACATTCACCTGAAGACTTTCAAGGCACCTTTTGGGAACCCAGATTTTCTTCATAGGGGGACCATTCCTGCAGTTAGTTCCAACGTATCTAGCAAATACTTCACCATTCTGATTTTTGAATAGTTTATACTTGGAGTCAAATGACTCATCAGATGAATATGAGGATTCACAAGTAAAGCCAGATAAAGTGGATGGATCTATGAGAGGTCCCTTCGCAGCAACCCATGAGGTTTTGGGATACTACTCAGGTTTCTAGTAGGTTCCATCAGCATTGAGTTTCCTCTCAAAGGCAATACCCTCTTTCCTAGGGTTCCTGTTCAAGATCTGCTTTTTGAGCACATCACAAAGAGTCTGATGCCCTTTGAGGCTTTTGTACATGCCTGTCACATACAATTCCTTCAACCCTGCATTATCGTCAGTGATACTTGTGGTATCCTCAGATGAGGAGTTTGTGATCACAGAGACAGTTGAAGAATTTGCAGCAATAGAAGCATTTGAACTTTTAGGTGAAGAATTAGCAGATTCACGTTCAATGCATTTCAAACATGATGGAATGAATTCTTCCTGAGCGGAACTGATCTGTTGAGCAAGCAATGAATTATTTTCCTTCTGAAGATCCTCATGACTCACCCTTAGCTTCTCAAGATCTTGCTTTCTTTGAAGAAATTCATAAGAAAGCTTCTCATGATCGGCTAAGAGAGTGTTATGATGACTTTGAAGGTTATCAAACTTAGACTATAGTCGCTGAAGATTATCAGTTTGAGTTCGATCCATTTCCTCACCTAACAGATCATCACTTTTGTCTAGTATATTTTGAATCTTTTCCAAAGCCTTTTGTTATTTAACAGCAATATTAGCAAGTTTGGAATAGCTGGGTTTGAGGTTATCATCAGATTCATCCTCACTTGATTCAAAGGAGGGATATTTGAGTACCTTGGCACCTTTTGCCATGAAGCAATAGGTGGGAGCATAGTCATCGTTGCCGACATCAGCAGTGTTGGGGAAGCCATTTTCCTCAGTGTTGAAGATGGACTTGCTGACATAAGCAGTAGCGAGGGCTAGGCTCACCACACCAGAGTCTAACTCCTCATATGCCTCCTCTTCCTCATGTTCCTCAGATTCAGCTTCAGAGTCCATTTCCTTGCCAATGAATGCCCGAGCCTTCTTGGAACTACTCTTCTTGTGAGATGAAGACTTTGAAGATTTTGATGATGAGGACTTTGAATATTTCTTCTTTTTCTTCGAGTCATCAGAACTGTCATCCTTGTACTTTTTCTTGTTAGCTTCCTTAGCCCACTAAGGACAATCAGTCATATAGTGACCAGGTTTCTTGCATTTGTGGCAAGTCCTCTTCTTGTAATCACGGGATGAGGAATCTGATCTTGTGTCATCACCTTTTGAAGATTTTACAAAGCGACCACACCTTGAGAACTTCTGGAATTTCTTCACGAGCATTGCTAGCTCATGGCTTAGTTCTTCAGGGTCACCAAGGCTGCTATCAGAATCTTCTCCTTCGGATGAGGAAACTGCCTTGACCTTCAGTGCGCGTGATCTTCCATAGCTTGTCCCATAGAGATCTCTCTTTTCAGCTTGTTGGAATTCATGAGTGTTCAGCCTCTCAAGGATATCAGCAGGATCTAGTGACTTGTAGTCTCCACGTTCTTGAATCATCAGTGCCAGTGTATCGAATGAAGAATCGAGTGACCTCAGCAATTTCTTCACCACCTCATGGTCGGTGATGTCAGTGGCACCCAGTGCTTGAAGCTCGTTTGAAATGTCAGTGAGGCGATCAAAGGTTTGCTGGACATTCTCATTGTCAAGTCTTTTGAAGCAATTGAAGAGATTGCGAAGAACGTCAACTCGAGAATCACGTTGGGTTGAGATTCCTTTGTTGACCTTGGACAGCCTGTCCCAGATAAGCTTTGCAGACTCCAAAGCACTCACTCTGCCGTACTGTCCTTTGCTTAGATGGCCACATATGATAGTCTTCGCTTGAGAGTCGAGTTGCTTGAATCTCTTCAGATCAGCAGCGTTCACGGAAGGAGAGACGTGGGGAACACCATTTTCCACAACGTACCAGAGATCATTGTCAATTGCCTTAAGATGCATGCGCATCTTATTCTTCCAGTAGGGGTAGTTCGTCCCATCAAAGGTAGGACACCCAGCCGAGACCTTGATCATGCCTGCAGTCGACATATCTAAAACTCCAGATGGTTAAACCAAAATCACACAGAACAAGGGAGTACCTTGCTCTGATACCAATTGAAAGTGCGTTATATCGACTAGAGGGGGTGAATAGGCGATTTTTACAAATTCGTCACTGAGGAAATACTACTTGAGGAATTTGCTAAGTGACGAACTACAAGCAGCAGAATAAGTACTCAGGTACATGCATAACAAAGCAGTAGCATAGTCATCATGATGAAATGAAACATACACAGAGCACAGGTAGCGTGAAAGCAGGATAAGCAGGCTGAAGACAAAGTGACTGAAGAAATAGGATTGAGGAAATTGAGAAAGTCTTCAGTCAAAGTCTTCAAACAGTAATGATCAAGTACACAGCAAGTATGCGAGGAAATGAAAGGGTTGAGGAAATAGAACCAGTAGCTCGGTGAAGATAATGATTTGGTAGACCAGTTCCAACTGCTGTGACAGTTGTACGTCTAGTTGGAGCGGCTAGGTATTTAAACCTGAGGACACACAGTCCCGGACACACAGTCCTCACCATATTCTCCTTGAGCTAAGGTCACACGGACCTCGCCCAATCACTCGTGGTAAGTCTTCACAGGTGACTTCCAAACCTTCACAGACTTGGTCACTCAGCGATCCACAATTCCTCTTGGATGCTCTAGACCATGACGCCTAACCGTCTGGAGGATGCACAGTCCTCAAAGGTAACAAGTGTCAGTTCCACACAGGAACAATCGCTTCAGTGATGCTCAATCACTTTGGGTTTTAGGTGTTGGGTTTGGGTTTTTCCTCACTTGATGATTTTCGCTCAAAATCCTCGGAGGATGGGATGCTCTCAATGACAAGTGTCGGTTTCTCTTGGAGCAGCCAACCAGCTAGTGGTTGTTGGGGGCGGCTATTTATAGCCTGGGAGCAGCCTGACATGATAAGACATAAATGCCCTTCAATGATATGACCGTTAGGTGGATAGGATATTTTGGACAGCTGGCACATAGCACAGCAACGGTCGGAAATTTGAGCTCTCAAATTCCTCAGGGCTATGATGTTCCTCACTTGTCGGCAATCCGCACTGGCGAATTCCTAACTCCTCAGTCAGAACAAATTCCTCAGAGAACAGAAGAACTTCGTCTCTGTCACTGAAGAACTTGACTGAACTGTATGAGATTTCCAATGGCTTCACTCGAAAGGATTGGGTAGGTGTAGGATCTGAGTTGAGCATCACTTGGAAACTTTTCCTTAGTTTTACCTCGACCCCCTTTAATAGTACGGTGTTTCCTATGACTCAAGAAAGGGAAAACAAAACTATGAAAACAAAAGTCTTCACGCTTCATAATCCTCGCATCAATATCATGTCTTCAAGGTCACACCAATTTCCTCATTTTCAAAGTCTTCAAAAACCAAAGTCTTCAATGGAAGACATTCATTTTTAGGGGTTGACTTTCTTCGTAAATATCAAACTCCTCATAGACTTATAGACCTGTGTACACTCACAAACACATTAGTCCCTTAACCTATAAGTCTTCAATACACCAAAATCACTAAGGGGCACTAGATGCACTTACAATTAGGACACTCCTTCATGACATGGCCAAATCCCTTACAAGTGTGGCACTGGATATCCTTTGTTCTTTTGGAGGAAGTGAACGATGATGATGAACTATTTGTTGGAGTTGGTGTAGTACTTTTCATTTGTGCTGAAGTGTGTGATATTGAAGTTGATGAAGTAGGCCCCGGTCGAGAGGTTGCAGGTGTTGTCGTAGAGGTGCGAGTGGACGGGGAAGCAGGGGTGCGCGGCGCCCATGTGGAAGTACGACCTGCAGAAAAATTAGAATGCATTCTCGAACGACCCTGCACTTCATGTTTAGCATGTATAGCTAGATGGAATAAATGGGTCATTGAATGATAATCCTTATAAGCAAGTATGTCACAAATTTCTCTATTCAATCCACCCAAGAACCAAGCCATAGAGGCTTCCTCAGTCTCCACTAAACCACAATGTAACATGCCCATTTGCAATTCTTGATAGTAGTCTTCCACAGATTTAGATCCTTGGTTCAAGCATTGTAGTTTATTTAGCAAGTCACGTTCATAATATCCGGGAACAAAATGGTGACGCATTACTAATTTCAAAGCTTCCCAAGTGGCAGGAATATTATTAGGATGTTTACGACAATGTTCTCTCCACCAAACAGAAGCAAAATCACTAAACTCAC
This sequence comes from Thinopyrum obtusiflorum, assembly GCA_036873465.1. Classification (NCBI taxonomy): domain Eukaryota; kingdom Viridiplantae; phylum Streptophyta; class Magnoliopsida; order Poales; family Poaceae; genus Thinopyrum; species Thinopyrum obtusiflorum. Next base: position 72,390 of record JAAAWM010012107.1, read on the forward strand.
TAGTTGTAGCCCTAAATCTTTTATCATCGGGAAAATCATGGCAAGCAAAATTTTGATCAACTAATAATTCCCAGTCAAGATAAACGTCTGGATCATATTTCCCATCAAAAGGAGGCATGACAAATTTAATTCTACCCAAAGATTCGTCATGACCACGTACCTGAGGACGCTGGTGTCGTCCCATACCTTGTTGATTATTGCGTAGTCGACGATAATCATGATCATTGTTATCATTAACTGCATCAGGATACTCGGAATCACCATCATAGTTGTCATCTTGGATGTCGCCGGCTATCGAGTTGGCGTTGCGAGGATGGGGCTGGTCGACAGCATCGGTGTAGAAAAGTGGGTGCCTCGGGTCCCCTGGGGGCACCCGACAAGCTTGTTGTAGACCTGTGTTGGTGGCTGGAAGACGCGGAGCGGTAGTGGAGGCGGCACCTAGACGGGCATCCTGGGCATCGAGATGTTTCAGAATAGATGCAAGTGTTTGAGTGAATGTCTCATTGCTATCCTTGATCGACTTGAGATGCTTATCAAGTGCGCCCTCGAACGCTGTGAACCGCTCGGTGTATGCATGCACATCCTCCTCATGGCGTGCCACCATGGCTTTCATGTTGTCTTCGTCACCTGCCATGGTTAAGATGAAACAAGAACAAAATCACAAGTATATTGCTCCTACAGTAACTACGGTGAGGCAGTGGAAAATGTCTCTCAACTCTCGAGCAATTACCAAGCTCTTACCAGTTCTTATCGTGCTGCAGTGGTTGTCGGCCGTTGGCGATGTCAAAGTTATCAAAAGATTGATATAGCGATTACCAAGTGACCGAACAAGGTACAATATAGGGAGTGGAGCTTGGTGAAGGTTTCCTCAACTCACAATATGTGGCACAATTAAGCAAAAAGTAATGCAAGTTGAATAATTGCTCAAACTCCTAACTAGTGCTGGCGGTCGACTAGTAAGAGATAAAACAATCTAAGCCTAGATACTGAAACAAGTGAGTGGAAACCAATAAAAATATGATAGCTCTAACTAGCTAGATATAAGTGAGGAATAAACACAGTGTAGGGAGAATAGAAAATGTCCCGCAACTATTACTTATAGGAACAGAGTAAAAGTTCTGAACAGTAACAGAGATTGTCCAAAAGATTGTAACCGGCCTGAACTTTGCAAAATCTTCTCTTTTTCCTTTTTCCTTTTTTTTTCTTTTCTTTCTTTTTGTTTTTTACTCTCTTTTTTTTGCTCTTTTTTCTCCTTTTTTTGCTCTTTTTTTTTGTAAGCTGGTTGCTAGCAGAAGTCACGGACACAGTTCAAGTCACAGGAGAAAAAATAAAGAAAAGAAATAATGCAAAGCTACTGGACACAAGGTGCTATGGAAGCTAGCTAGAAGTGATTTGGTGTTGAGATTAGCTAGGAGCCTAGTACTACTAGCGCACAAGATCAGCCTAATGGAGTGTGACGCGTAGAGGCAGACACAAATGATGAGATGTCTGATGACTTGCGTGTGGGTGGGTAAAGCGGCGCGGAGAGGCAGACACCGGGTGGCTAATGTCTGGGAATACGCGCGAGAGTTGGCTGAACGTACACAGTCACAGATTGACCTGGTCCAGAGTACTCTCGTGGAGCAACGCCTGTACACGTGTAAAACGATGCAATCTCGGTTTTTTTAGGGAACGAACGAACTTGCGGCGGAATATATTATGGACAAAAAAATAAGTTCGATCTAGTAGACAAATTTTCTCTCAAACTAATCTAAACCAGCACTAATTCTAGGATGAATGCAACCAAAAATTCAACTACGCAAATACTAGATGAAAAAATTGCTAAAGGCTAAAAAGATAGGTGTAATGGATGAACTAATCTATTTTTTTGGCTTTTTCGTGGGTTTATAGGACAGAAAATAAACTAAACTACGAAAACTATAAATCTCTCACCGATGAACCTGAAAACTGATACCACTTGATGTGACGGCGGCCTCATCTTTCGATGAGAGTGGGGATAACTATCGATTTGGTGGATTTTGACCTTGACGATCCGGCTATACCGTACCCGACGATACGCCTCGACAATCGCTAAACCAATCTCCGATGGTTATTGACCTTGCCGTAGGCACGATCAACCTGAACAACGAGGTTTGAGTTCCTGCAAGCAATCGAAGAACCGGCAAGAACAAAGGTGAATTGCAATCTGAAATTGCGGATGAAAAATTAAGCACATGAACTAGATCAAAAGTTGGGGTTCCACTGTGGATCTGACAAGGCGGTAGTCCTACACGTCTCATTGATGCAAATTGTAGCGATGGCTAAACAATACAATAAAACCCGAGTCTAAAACCCTAACATAGACTAGCTATTTATCAAAGAACGCCATGTGGTCCGAGTCGATTCGCTGCCGCAGGCGCTGTACCGTACGGAGGCCGGACACTGCATGCTTGCTTCGGTTGATTTGATGACGTGTTGGCCCATCGTGTGGTAGCGCACCAAGAAGTCCTTTGGACCAACATGTTACTCCTCTTGAAACACCCTGCCTCATTGCACTGCATGCATGATGGATGAGATGGATGGTTCGATGGTGGAAGGCATGCATGCACATGCATGTATGTGTTCCATGCACATGAACGAACACACTTGTGGCTGCTCCTCATCTTCACACGGGGCTTGTAAAAGTATTCTATTATTCTACATAAAATCAAAGAGAGTGTTGTATTTCTATTCCGAGTAACAAAATAGTAATTTATATAAATATTAATAGAAATCACCTAATTATTGTATATGAGGATAATAGTTTTGGTCGTATCTGTAGAGGCCATGTCCACATCAACTATGTCAGTAGGTTAGTCCCAAAAAAGATATAAAGTTGCTATAAAATTATTGTAAAACATCCAAGAATGATAATATAACAGCATGAATACTTCATAAATTATAGATATGTTGGAGACGTATCATGCCCTTGCCCCTAATCATCTCCGTCGAGAGGGAAACTTTTCCGGCAAAATTTTCTGCGAGTTCATCGCACTTCTTCCCGATGGTTCCTTCATCCCCAGGCAAGCCACAATAGCCACTTGCATGATGGCCTTGCAATAGTCGTGGTTTTCACTTGAATATTTAAATAATTGTTTGCTCATTTAATTATTTTGAATGCTATATATATATGCTTGTGAATCCGTGTTCATCTTTATGCCATGTTCATGTGCATCTTGTTAGTTAAATGATTATTTGCTAGTATTATTATTCTCATGATCAATTCTTGTAATCATTTCATTTGCTAGTGATAATGATATACTCACATGAATAGTTATCATTTGTAGGATAACACTAGTGCTATTCATGATCATCTCTATGCCATGCTCGTTTGCATCCAGTAAATTAAATGATTTATTGTTGTTGATGCTATGACCCATATGTTAAATGGTTATGTTTCCCATCCATGCTCATGTTGATATCATGCTCATCTGCATTGTCATTTCATCATGTTATTTTGTTATGGCTCAGCTCATCCCCATTCAAGTTTAACTAGACATTAATTGAACTTGAACAAATCTGTTGGCTGAGTCATAGTGCCATCGAATCGAGCTGACCAGTGCAGCCACACTTGCCTTATGGGGGACGATAGTGCTGCAACTCTTGCGCCATGTGGAGCGTAGCCTGTGGGGCTGGCGGGTCGCGGCGGGCGAGCCAGGTCGCCATGGCTGTGTGCGCCTGCGGTGGCTACTGCTGGTGCTGCCCAACCAAAGGGTGCTCGGAGGAGGCCTCCGGCTCCGGCTCCGTGCCCATGTTGGCTGCTACTTGTTAGCTGCGTTGGGATTTCCTCGAAGAGAAGAGGATGATGCAGTACAGTAGAGATAAGTATTACCCTTAGTTAAGAACCAACATTATCAATCCAGTAGGAGAACCACGCAACACCTCGTTAGCAGTACCTACACACAAAATAACAAATACTTGCACCCAATGCGAACAAGGGGTTGTCAATCCCTCGGCGGTTAATTGCAAGGATCAAATCTTATAGTTATAGATAGATAATTAAAACATAAAATAAAATAAAGAAAGAAAAATTGCAGAAAAATATTTTTTATTTTAATATATGATAAAAAGTAAACCTCGGTGTCGTGGTTTTGTCACGGCAGATGTCCTAGTGTGAGGACTCAGACATGAGGCCATCGCAAGCGGTGATTAGCTTGTCGGGGTTGAGCGAGTCGAGGAACACGACTTTACCCAGGTTCGGCCCCTCACGGTGGAGGTAAAAGCCTACTCCTGCTTTTTTGCTTATTGCTTGAGTATCGATTACAAGGGAGCAGATTCGCTTGACCTAGCTATCGATTGATTGTAACCTGATCTATCTGCCCTGGGGACTTGCCTTTATATATAGGTCGACACCCTGGGCTTACAAGAATCCGGGTCGTATTACGACCTGTGACTGAGTCTAAATCTAAGTCGCCTTGCTCCTTTAGCAAGTCATCATACGGCGGCTTATGCTTCTGGGCCGTCATCGCCGCCTTCTAGCTCCGGTCCTTAAGCTGGCCCATCGTGTGAGCCGCCCTTCCGGTCTTGTGTTTTGATTCGCCCTGGCCCATCTGAAGTCTAGCTCCAAGAGTCGCCAGTAATATGACCCGGCCCTTATACGGTGGGTTATATCCCCAACATTAGGCCCCAGATTGATTTGAACTCATTCATGTCAATCTTTAATCCATTAGTTTGGCGAGTCTTACTTCTATGCCTCAAAATCTCAGTTGGAAAGAACTTTATGAACCGCCATATGAAATAATGATGTAACTTTCACAAATGTGGGGAGTCCCTCGTGACATGATAACGAATCTTATGCATATCTGCTTATCTCAAAAACCGAGGCGTCTTTTACTTCCAAAGTTACCGCGCCCCCTCGATTTTCGTGCCTGCCATTTACTGTTGCCTCTTCCTTATAAATACGCACGGGGGGTCCTCCTTTTCACTTTTACTGCATCCCCCTCTGTTTCTCCTTCTTCTTCCTCTTGAAGCCTCCCGCGACCAGAGCTCCGCCGCGCCTGTCAACCTTCATCAACCGCTTCGCCCGGGACCACAGCGTCGCCCCACCTTCGTCGTAGTTCAGCGGTGCATCTCCGCCTTCTGCTACCACAACCAGGTATTCCAATCTCCCTTTCTCAGATTCACATTAGCTTGTTGTAGGATCGAAAGTAGGTCTAGAGGGGGGGTGATTAGACTACTTGACCAAATAAAAATCTAACTTTTTCCCAATTTTAGTTGTGGGCAGATTTTAGCAATTAGCACAAGTCAAGCAATCAACCTACACATGCAATTCTAAGAGTGTAGCAGCGGAAAGTAAAACATTGCATATGAAGGTAAAGGGAAGGGTTTCGAGAGTGCCAACACAATGATGACACGGAGATTTTTGGCGTGGTTCCGATAGGTGGTGCTATCGTATGTCCACGTTGATGGAGACTTCAACCCACGAAGGGTAATGGTTGCGCGAGTCCACGGAGGGCTCCACCCACGAAGGGTCCATGAAGAAGCAACCTTGTCTATCCCACCAGGGCCATCGCCCACGAAGGACTTGCCTCACTCGGGTAGATCTTCATGAAGTAGGCGATCTCCTTGCCCTTACAAACTTCTTGGTTCAACTCCACAATCTTGTCGGAGGCTCCCAAGCGACACCTAACCAATCTAGGAGACACCACTCTCCAAAAGGTAATAGATGTTGTGTTGATGATGAACTCCTTGCTCATGTGCTTCAAATGATAGTCTCCCCAACACTCAACTCTCTCTCACATATTTGGATATGGTGGAAAGATGATTTGAGTGGAAAGCAACTTGGGGAAGGCTAGAAATCAAGATTCTTGTGATAGGATTGGTATATCTTGATATCAACACATGAGTAGGTGGTTCTCTCTCAGAAAATGTATGATGGAAGTGTAGGCACGTTCTGATGGCTCTCTCATAGATGGAGAAGGGGGTGGAGGGGTATATATAGCCTCCACACAAAATCCAACCGTTACACACATTTGACCCAACTCGGTCAGACCGAATAGAAGAACTTGGTGAGACCGATTTAGTTCAAAATGTGAACGTTAGAAATCTCGGTGGGACCGACTGCAACAACTTGGTAGGACCGATGTGCTAAGGCTTAGGGCAAACATCAACTCAGTGGCACCGATTGCATCAACTCGGTGAGACCGAAGTGAAGCAATAAGGCAACAGAGAAGATGTCAAGCCAACTCGGTGTGACCGATCACAATTTTGGTGAGACCGAAACAATTGCAACATGCAACATAGAGTTTGCAAGGCCATCTTGGTGAGACCGAGATCCGTATTGATGTGATCGAACTGTTAGGGTTTCTGGCAGTGGCTATGTCATATGAACTCGGTGGCTCCGGATAGGATGATTCGGTGGGTCCGAGTTGGAGTTTGGGATTTTGACATATTTGGAATGAGAAAGTGGTTGAGGGCTTTGGAGCAATATCACTAAGCACTTTGAGCAAGCAAGCCATTAAGCAACACCTCATCCCCTTTTAATAGTATTGGCTTTCCTATGGACTCAATGTGATCTTGGATCACTAAAATAGAAAAGAAGAGTCTTGAGCTTTTGCCAATATGTGTCCTTAGCATTTTGAGGGGTCCACATCTCTAGTCCATGCCATGCCATTCATTGAACTTTCTGAAATATTAAACTTGAATGGATATTAGTTCAATGAGCTATATGTTGTTATGAATTACCAAAACCACCCGGGGATTAGTTGCACTTTCAATCTCTCCCCTTTTTAGTAATTGATGACAACATATAGATCAAAGCTTCGACAAATGATAATATGAATGAAATACATCATCGCTTTGAGAAGTATGTGATAATAAGCAAGAGCTCCCCCTAAGTTTGTGCATTATTTAAAATTTGTGTTTGAATGCAAATGCACAATCGATTAGGATCATGGGTCACTCTTCCATGTCACATACATCTTGGTGGAGCGCACAAAATGATAAGAATAGGATAACATGCACTCATCACCAAGGATACAAGTGATTGATCATACACAAACATACATAGAGATAATCATGCAAGCACACATTAAGTGAAGTATGATCAAACACATGATCACATAAAGTATCTCACGAGCATAACACAAGTAGTAGCATAAGTGGCACCAACCAACCAAAGTAGCAAGAGTAGCAACAACTAAACAAACCAAAGTAGCAAGGCAAATAAGACAAACAAAGGCAAAAGACACTCTCTCTCGAAGCCTATGATCTATACACTTTCTCCCCCTTTGGTAATAAGTTACCAAAAAGTTTGAAAATGTATAGTGCTATGCGGCACTCTAGGCACGATCTCCGGGAGCTCTTGAAGTGGTCTTCTGGCTTGTAGCTTCGGTGTGCATAGATGGCGTTGAGATGACTGCGTCTGCAAATGCTTCTGCTGAAGTCTGTGGAGCTGGAGGTGTTGACACTGGAGGGGCAACTGTAGTTGTGGTGGCAGGAGCAGAATGAGCAGGTCTCAAGTCTGCAACTGGCTCAGCAGAAGACCTCTGTGCCCTTGGCACTGACTGAAATCTGTCTGTAGTGGGTCTGTCATCATTGTCCTCAGCATCATCTCAAAGCTTCTCCACTATGGTCTAAATCTCTGTGACCTTCACATCTAGGTCATATATCTTGCTCTAAACAATCCTTTCAAGACTCTCCTGATTCTGAGTCAAGGTGGCTAAGCTCTTATCAATCCTCATGGAAGCCTCAAGCAGATAAGTGAGCTGATCTTTCTTGGTATTGAGATTCACTATTGAAGCATCTTGAGCACTTGCTGGCTTTGCTGCTTTTGCAGCTTTGCTTTCTTGATCTTCTCCTAGGCCTCAGCACATGTAGGATGTGATGCATCCATGACAACCTTGTTGTCCTCAAAATTAGGCCTAAGAGGTAGATGCTCTTTGTCAAGAAGATATGTCCCAGTTCCAACCTTGGAGTTGATCAACATCTGAATGTGTGGGGCATATCCACAAGACCTCTTCTAGTCGGCTGCTGTCCTCTTCACTGTCTCAACTATCAAGCCCATGACTTTGAACTTCTGGGGAACATCAAACAAATATAGCAAGTTGATGGAGTGACCACGCATCATCCTGTGATCTCCAGACTTGGGCAACAAAGTATGCCTCAAGATGGTGTTCATGGTGGTCAATCCAGGAAGCAGATAGTAGATTGAACCAAGCTTGTGTGTCTCCAGAGCTGCATCAGGAATAGGCTTGTACATGTTAGCCATTGAGTTGTGATCCTTCCTGGGTTTGCCATACACATCAAGATCATTTTCTTCTTCATTGGGAGCTTTGATGAGCTCAGCCCATTCAAAAATTGATGACTGGTACCTGGTTCCCTCAATCATCCAGACAATCTTACCATCTGGGTAAAAGTGGGCAGTGGAGTAGAACTACATAATTTCCTGAGTTGAAGCTCTGGCTTTGGACATTGGAGTCCTCTTGGCAGGAGCTTTCTTTTGAAGGCCTGGCTTAGTGGCAGCAGCAGCACCAACACCAACATACTCCTTCACCACTTTCTTCTTAGAGGTCACTTCCTCCTCAATCACAAAATCCTCATCTTCACTGTCAGATTTCCTCTTTCTTCTCTGTCTAGTAGCAGCCTTTGGCAAGTTGCTAGGGGTGCTTCTGCTACCCTCATCATAGCTGCTATTGGGACTAGTGCCCTCACTGAGGTTAACTTGCTCTTCTGACTTATTTTGGCTGTCACTGGCCTTTGACATCTCTGCAACTGACCCTGTGAATAGATGGATGTGGGTAGAGTGGATGAGTATCACAAAAGACAGCTGGTTTTTGCAAAAATTGATTCAAAATCTTAACTTTAGTTTTCTGCAGAAAGCATTTCGGAGCTACCGATTTGATAATCTCGTTGACACCGAAGCACTAACAGAGTCTAAACATGCAGTTTTGGTCAGAACGAGTTACAGTTCGGTGACTCTGAGATGCTAGGGTTTCACTGAGAAATTGCTTTCGGTCTCACCGATCAGTACGTTTCGGTTAGACCGAGTTGTACTTAGTGCAATGGCCAGGGCCAATCGGTGTGACCGAAAACTTCAATTCGGTCGGTCCGAGATGAGTTCGTCGGAAACCTAACCCTAAGATTTTGCATCAAATCTAATCTAGAGGAACTTTTGTGTGGATAAGAAGCTTTCAATCGTGGCAAGAATATAGGCATTTGCTTTGTGCATTGAATCGGAGTAAGGAAATAGCACAAAGGGGCCAAACCATACCCTAACTTGGCGGTGGTTCGCTACGGCGGCAACGGTGGAGGCGATGTCCGTTGACGGCGGCAGAGACCTGCGATGACGGCGCACAGGTGGAGATGGCAATGATCCGGAGACCAAGAGCGGCAGCAATAGGGAGGCGTGGGCACAAGTGTTTGAAGGAATTTCCAAAAACGTCGGGCCGCGGTATATATATACCCATTAGCTGTCGGTGGCGCTGAGTGGAATGGTTCGGTGGCACTGAGATGCAAAACTGCTTGCAGTTGCCGCAGCTCAGTGAGACCAAATTGTTCTAATCGGTGGCACCAAGGTGAAAACCTAGATCAACTTAGTGGTTTCGGTGGGACCGAATAGGAAGTGTTGGTCTAACCGAAATTCACTAAGAGATTTTGGAAGTCAGCCCTTGACGGATCGGTGGCTCTGAGTGCTCCTCACTCGGAGGGTCCGAAAATGACTTGTTCAAATTTTGTGATGTAGCATGAATAGAATTTGAGAAGAGAAAAAGCATAGATAGCTAGAGGAAGTTCTTAGGCATTCTTGTCCATCCATTTGGCAAATAAAAACCAAACAATCAAAACTACAAATGGATGTCCTCGAATGGAGAAAATTATGCAACCAACATGCTCACACAATAAGATAGCAAATAAAACATGTGACAACGCATGCACATACACTCTAGCATCTATCAAGCAATTGGCGATGACTAGGTTATCTATATATGAGTATATTGACTTAGGAGTCAAATGAGAACATTTGATCATAGGTCATACTCAACGTTTAAGCACAAGTGGGGTTGCCACTTTTACATAAAGCATTATTGTGTTCACACCAGTAGAGTTGCTTTAGCTCAATTTTTAGAGCAAAGCTCCCCCTAGATGTGATATCCCCCTTAAGAGGGATGAACTAACCTTGGGTTTTGTCGATGATGACTTCATGTAGATAGTGAAGATGTGGATGCTCAATGTTGATGTAGATCTTTTGGAGCAATCCATTGGAGTGTTGCACTTTCAATACCTATATGGGTTAGTCCCACAAGGAACATACAAGAATATCCATAGACATAGAGTGAAGCACACATATGATGATGTCCATGAAAGCATTAGGCTACCTTGTCCCTTGTCTTACTAACAAGAGGGTTTGTGTCTCCATGAACTAGTGCAAGATGTGAAAGTTGATTGCACAAGTCATTGCCAAAATGAATATGAGTGAAGTATGTTGGCGGAGTCACCCTCAAGAACACTCTAGTTCTTCTTCTTTGGGATCCACATCAACTTGATGGGAATCCTTGGAGTTGTAGTTGTACTTGATGAAGTGGAACTTGACGTAGTCTTGGGAACCCACTTGACCATGGCCTTAGGAGCTTCTTCAAATGAATAAATCTCTTCTTGAAGCTTGTCTTTACCCTTTAGCTTGTGGTCTTGTGGTGGAAGATCATCTTGAGCTTGTGTTCCTTTGAAAGAGGTGGGATCATACTTCTCTTGTTGAGGAACAAACTTCATCTTGGGGTATTGATCTTATTCCCACTCAACTCCATTGGCATTGAACTTTCGTTCAAAACCAACACCTTGATTTTTCCGGTGCCTTCCTTGCTTACGTACAATTTCTTCAAATTGCTTACTCCCGGCAAAGCTCTTGTAAACACCTTTCTCTATAATTCCCTTCAATAAGCTATTTTCTTGCTCAAGTGTAACTTGGCTAAGAGAATCATTAGTGGAATCAAGAGAACTACTAGAAGCAACAATATTGGATTTAACTTTTGTTATTGTTACTACTAGAAGAAGAATCTTTCTTTCTCTTATTGCTAGATTTTACTTGTGGCATGTAAGTAGACAAGAGGAGACGTTTGGCAATGTAAGAAGAACTCTTCTTTTGAAGATCATCATTGATAGCTTTTAGGAACTCATGTTCTTGCTCTAAATTTAGCTTCTCGAAGCGTAGCTTCTCATGGGTCCTTAGGAGCTCTCTATGATCCTCTAGAGTTGTTTCATGGGCTAACTTAAGAGTGTTCAGTTCTTTAGTTAGACGCTCAATCTCCTTCTTATCATTTTCATTCGTTTCATCTTGATTAGCATGATTACTAGCAAGTTCATGATACGTCTCCAACGTATCTATAATTTTTGCTTGTTCCATGCTGTTATATTATCATTCTTGGATGTTTTACAATCATTTTATAGCAACTTTATATCATTTTTTAGGACTAACCTATTGACATAGTGCCTAGTGCCAGTTGCTATTTTTTGCTTGTTTTTTACTTCGCAGAAAATCAATACCAAACGGAGTCCAAACGCAGTGAAACTTTTTGGAGATTTTTTCTGGACCAGAAGGAACAACTTGGGCTAAAGAAGTACCAGAGGGGTGTCCTGAGGGGGGCACAACCCACCTGGGCGCGCCTGGGGGCCCAGGTGTCGTGGGAATAGATCTGACAGTAGAGATTAGGGGTACGTCGGAGAGGGCAGAGCCTAGCTACGGTGAAGTTGTACACTCGGATTTACGAGTTCAGGCCTCTCTCGGAGGAGGTAATAGCCCTACGTCTCGGTGTTGCGGGAGCTTTGTTGTATGGAGTGCTAAGTTACAGGGGGTGTGAACCCTTGTGAAGGAGTGGAGGGGTGGCTTATATAGAGTCTGCTGACCCCTCATCTACCTCCGTTACGCAAGGGTTCAATGAGACAGTAAAGATGCGAATGTTACTGGTAACGCCTATACTTAATGATCTTTATAGCGACGAACTAATCGCCCGACCGTTGTTATCCCGGAGTGTCTCTAGGCCTTCTGTCTTCGAGTGAAACCGGGTACCCCGAGTGAATCAGGACGGTCGAGTGGTGGAGGAGTAACCGAGTGGATCTGGCGTCGAGTGACGAACGTGATGTGGCCATTCCAGTCGACACTTCCTTTCTAATTATGTAAATCTTGGATCCTCATATGTAGTGTCCTTGGGTAGGTCGTGTAGGTCAGGCCTAGGACCCTACCCTAGGTACATGTCATCGTCATTAGCCCCCGAATGGATCGGGGTTCGAGTGAGAAAGTATTGAAGCTGATTCAGACCAGACTTGATGCCTCGGAGGCACTTCTTAGAGGTCTATTGGTATATGTGCTGCTAGATCCTTTGTCAATCGCCTTGATTGATTCCGGCTTGTTAAGTGTCCGAGTGAGATAAGTTGTGAGTCGCCGAGCATCGGATCCGACCCGAATGAATGTGGATACCTCTGATATGATCAACTGCCCTGCCAGATCCCGGATTTTGCGGGATTCAAAAATTTGGAGAAGTGCACGGGCCGGCTGCAACGCAGTAAGTGGGGCAAGTGGAGAGGGACTCCTCGATTTTTGCTCCCCCTTTATCACCACGTATCGAGCAGGCGCCGGTTGCGGGATGCGTTGGGATCCTGCTGGCCCACAAGTCAGTGACTCAGACACGCGGATATAAAGGACGACGTGGCCGAGGGTTGCAATAGTGTTCTCCTATTTTTTCCTCTCCATCCTGCCTCTCTGTTTCTTCCGCCCTAGTGCCATGCCGCCCCGCTCGGTTCCGACGACCACTGCGGAGATGGCGAAGGACAAGACGAAGGCGCTGGAGCACACTAAGAAGGTGGCCAAGGGGAAGAAGGCGTCGAGCTCCCGGCCCACTCTGCTGCCGGGTTGGATCCAGGGCGATTGGCTGCCCTCGATGGTCACGACGGAGGACCTCGAGGGGCTCACCGCCGACAGCTTGCTGGCCCCTAGATCTTGGAGGCTACCGGAGGGGGAGATCGAGCCTGTGTCACGCGACGGAGAACGGGTCCTCCCCCTCACCCACGTGGAGAGAGGTTTTTCCCTGCCTCCTCATCCATTCTTTCATGGTTTCTTGAATTTCTTCGGAGCGCAAATCCACCACTTTCCTCCGAATACCATATTGTACCTTGCTACCTTTGTCTCGATGTGTGAAAACTTCTTGGGCTGCCCTCCTCATTGGGGGTTATTCAAACATATTTTCACTTGCCGGTCCTAGTCGGTCAAGAAAGCCAACCCGAGTGACAAGAAAACCCACGTGATTCAGATGTGTGGGGGTTTGGGTGTCTAGATGAGAGGTAGAAGTGCCTTTCCTTCCATGACCTTTCTCGAGTCAGTTAGGGGTTGGCAGTCGACCTGGTTTTATTGCACTGACGTTACGACCCCTGGTGCGCCGACTGGCCTTCCCCCTTTCTCGTTGGCGAGGCTCAGCGGTGCTCGCTCGCTGACCGTGGATGAGGAGGAGAAAGCTGAGGTGGGGATCTTGGTAGAAGCCGTAGTTGAGTTGATCAGGGGCGGAGTGACAGGCTTGGATCTGTTGGAGGTGTTCCTCAGTCGACGCATCCAGCCTCTGCAAGCACACAACCACCCTATGTGGCTGTATTCATGTGCTGACGACACTGCTCGAAACCATCCGGAGGAAGTCAAGGAGGAGACTGTGGCACAGTGGCTCAGGAGCATCACCGGAGCCCGTGACAACCTGCGTGGATCCAAACAGATTCAGCCTTTCGACACCGAGCATCTTCCAGGAGAGGTGAGACATAACTCGTCAAGTGTATTACCTTCTGTTTTCAATATGCAACTGTATTGAGGACCGACTGACTCTGATACTTGTGCTTTGCAGGCATTCACAAAGATGTACTCGCCTGTGCCGAAGGGGGAACAACTCACTGAAGGAGTGGAGAGCGAGGGCGGGAGTGCTGATATTGATTATGCTGACGACAGCGAAGACGATAGCGATGACTCTGATGAAAGCGAAGAAGTCGAGTCACCTCCACGCACTGAGCATCGATCCAAATAGACCCAAGACCCAGTGGCCAGCCAGGGCAAGGCTGTGGCATCGAGTGTCAAGAATCCAAAACATACTCGAACTGCAATGCCAGACCCGACTGAGAAGTCAGCGAAATAGCCCAAGGTAGCACCAGTGAAACCTCAGAAGGCTCTCCCTCGAATCAAGGTCTCGGTGCGTATCACTTTGACGTGAGTGCTCTTCTTTTTTTCTTTCTTTCTTACTGCTGCGGAACTTTGTGCCTTTGCTAACCGAGTGAACATTGTGTGCCAGAGCTGCTACTTCGATAACGTCGCCCATGCAAGTTGATGAGGAGCATGCGGAGGCGGATACTGCGGACGCGGCCACCTCTCGGCGAGGCGTGACACATTTGCACTCTGTTCTATTTTATTGGTTGATTTTTCGATTGAATAGGCTATTGTTGTTGAATGACTGCAGAACCAACAGATATCATACATCTTCCTGAGGACGACGAAGACGAGCTTCTAAAAGGTGCGGGTGACGAAGGTATGACCTCGAGCACTCCCTGCAGTTTCACTCGGAGAGTGCCGTTGAGCAGAGAACCCCGAACGATGCCCACTGCGATGCCTCAGGAGCCTGGAGGTTCATCTCAAGCTGGCGCTATCTCTACTGCTCCGCTGTTAACTACTCTGCCTTTGGTATCAACCCTTCCAGCTTCGGGACCTGCTGGCCAATCTCAAGTGCTGATCCCTATGACTGTGTCGTCAACTCCTGCACCGAATGTATTCACTCTGCATCATGTTCCAGAAGACCAGACCGGTGCCAGCAAAGAAGCCATGATCCAGGCCAGTTTGATGATGCAGCGTCTGAAGGAGGTGTATGAAGGCAGCAAGTTAGCTTACGACGCCAGCACAGCCCTTCAGGCGAATGTCCGAGTAAGTGCGATTGTAAGTTGATTTCCGTTTGGGCTTTTTCTATTCCGTCTTGACTCTGTACACCCACTGGGTGTTTTTTCAGTCTGTAGTCTTTCCACTCGGACCGGTCAGGCCGTGGCGACTGAGAAATGTATCCAGTGGGGGCACGCTGAGTGCACCCACTGGGTGTAGTCCCCGAGGCCGCCATCGAATGTCTGATTCGGCGGGGGTCTTAGAACACTTTTGTCTGTAGCTCTCCACTCGGGCTTGTCAGGCAGTGTCGAGTGGGAAATTGATCCAGTGGGGGCACGCTGAGTGCACCCACTGGGTGTAGTCCCCGAGACCGCCGTCGAATGTTTAATTCGGCGGGGGTCTTAGTGAACGCCCCTTTTTTTGGCTCTTCACTCAGACCAGTCAGGCTGAAACCGAGTGAGAAATGTATCCAGTGGGGGCACGCTGAGTGCACCCACTGGGTGTAGTCCCCGAGACTGCTGTTGAATGTTCGATTCGACGGGGGTCTTAGAATTGTTTGTTTGTAGCAACTGGATTTGCTCTTCTCTACTCGGAAGTAGAGGAATATTTGAAACTCTTTATCATCGTCGACTGAATTGCTTCTTTGTTGATCTCAGAAAACTTGTGAGCTCGGGACTCAGTATGCTGCTCTGGAGAAGGAGAAGATCCAACTCCAATTGGACTTGGAACTAACCAAGAAGAACTTGGAGCATGCTCAGACGGAGGCGAGGACCATGGGAGGTAAATCTTATCGACTGTGTGCGTTGTTGTTCTTTTATTCTGTCCTTTGAGCCGAGTAGTTTTACTCGAACAGATGTGCGTAATGAAAACCGTCAACTTCAAGCGTGACTCAGGAATGTTATTTCTTTAGACACCATGAAGCAGGCCTTGGAAAAGAAGGATGAACAACTCGCAGGAGCTCAAAAGGTGGCTAAGGAGAAGACTGAAGCCGCTGAGGCAAAGTTGGCGTCAGTCGGAAAGCTAGAAGAAGAAAATGTATCTCTGAAAACTGATGTCGAAGAGCTTAAGAAGGAACGGGCCGAGTGGGCCAAGAAGATGGAAGATCAAGCAAGTGCTTTTGAGACGGAGAAGACGGTTCTGAACGACAAGGTGGACCAGCTTACCCAGAAGAGGGATGTGCTGGAGAAATATCTGGGGGGTTTCGCGAAGAAGATGTATGGCATGCTTGAAGGTACCTCTCTTTGGTCGAGTGAATCCCTGCGGGCTTTGAAAATAATGGCATCACTAATCATTTCTTCCTCCCTTGTGCAGAATTTTGTCAAAACTTTGAGGAGGAAACTGATCGGATCGAGACGGATCTAGATCTCACCAAGTCGCTTGTAAAGGACACGGTGGCTCTGAACATGCTGCGACTCAAAGCTCGTCTCAAAGATGTCTGTGGGTACATCACTCGTCTGAGGGCCGCACTGGCAAAGATAGATAAAGAACTATGGCCTAAGGATACACTTTAGAATGACCTCGAGTCCATGATGACTCGACTCGACGAGATCCCTGGTCGAGTGCAGGCATGGAAGAAATCTGCTGCTCGCTGTGGAGCCGATGTGGCGCTCTCACTTGTCCGTGTCCATTCTAAAGATGCCAAGGAGGACAAGCTGAAGGCTCTTCAGGTGGCCAATACGAAGAAGCTCCAGTTTGAAGATTTCATGGAGACTTTCATCGAAGCTGCCACTCAAATAGCTGATAGCATTGACCTGGACACCTTCGTCGAGCCAGGGAGTCCTCCCGGCACGTGAAGAAAAACTTTATGATTCAAACTCATTTGCCTCGGAATGCCGACTGGTCTTGTAACCATTAAACTCGTTCAGGCTAAGCCTCCGAGTGAGAGGGATGCTCTCACTCGGAGTAGTTTTTTTAACTTAGGCAAGGACTGGCTTGCGGCTAAGCCCCCAAGTGAGAGGGATGCTCTCACTCGGAGTAGTTTTTTAACTTAGGTGAGGACTGGATCGCGGCTAAGCCCCCGAGTGGGAGGGATGCTCTCACTCGGAGTAGATTTTTTACTTAGGCGAGGACTGGCTCGCGGCTAAGCCCCCGAGTGGGAGGGATGCTCTCACTCAGAGTAGATTTTTAATGTAGGCGAGGACTGGCTCGCGGCTAAGCGCTCGAGTGGGAGGGATGCTCTCACTCGAAGTAGATTTTTAACTTAGGCGAGGACTGGCTCGCGGATAAGCCCCCGAGTGGGAGGGGATGCTCTCACTCAGAGTAGATTTTTAACTTAGGCGAGGACTGGCTCGCGGCTAAGCCCCCGAGTGAGAGGGATGCTCTCACTCGGAGTAATTTTTTAACTTAGGCGAGGACTGCCTCGCGGCTAAGACCCCGAGTGGGAGGGATGCTCTCACTTGAAGTAATTTTTTAACTTAGGCGAGGACTGGCTCACGGGTAAGCTCCCGAGTGGGAGGGATGCTCTCACTCGGAGTAGTTTTTTTAACTTAGGTGAGGACTGGCTCGCGGCTAAGCCCCCGAGTGAGACGGATGCTCTCACACGAAGTAGTTTTTTTAACTTAGGCGAGTACTGGCTCGCGGCTAAGCCCCCGAGTGAGAGGGATGCTCTCACTCAAAGTAGTTTTTTTAACTTAGGTGAGGACTGGCTCGCGGCTAAGCCCCTGAGTGGGAGGGATGCTCTCACTCGAAGTAGTTTTTTAACTTAGGCGAGGACTGGCTCGCGGCTAAGCCCCCGAGTGGGAGGGATGCTCTCACTCGAAGTAGTTTTTTTTAACTTAGGCGATGACTGGCTCGCGGCTAAGCCCCCAAGTGGGAGGGATGCTCTCACTCGGAGTAGTTTTTTTAACTTATGCGAGGACTGGCTCGCGGCTAAGCCCCCGAGTGAGAGGGATACTCTCACTCGAAGTAATTTTTAACTTAGGCGAGGACTGACTCATGGCTAAGCCCTCGAGTTAGAGGGATGCTCTCACTCGAAGTAGTTTTTTAACTTAGGCGAGGACTGGCTCACGGCTAAGCCCCCGAGTGAGAGGGATGCTCTCACTCGGAGTAGCTTTTTAACTTAGGCGAGGACTGGCTCGTGGCTAAGCCCCTGAGTGGGAGGGATGCTCTCACTCGGAGTAGTTTTCCAACTTAGGCGAGGACTGGCTCGCGGCTAAGCCCCCGAGTGAGAGGGATGCTCTCACTCGAAGTAGTTTTTTTAACTTAGGCGAGGATTGGCTCGCGGCTAAGCCACCCACTGGGGTTTTTGAACATGCGCTTATGCGAAAGAAATCATCATAGGACTGCAGGAGTCATGTCTTTGATAAACAATCTAAAAGTACTCTTATTACATCTCGAAAATCCGATTGTTAAGTATAGAATCAACGAAGAAGATCTGCGTTCCAGGTGCACGGCTCATCAATCTTCTTCGCGAGGTTGTAGAGGTGGTAGGCCCTATTATGTAACACCTTGGTGACGATGAAGGGGCCTTCCCACGCGGGGGCGAGTTTGTGTGGTCGCTGCTGATCCACTCGGAGCACGAGATCTCCTTCTTGAAACGCTCGACCTCTGACATTCCTGGCATGGAATCGACGAAGATTTGCTGATAAACAGTCGACTGTATCAGGGCCATCTCTCGTTCTTCTTCCAAAAGATCGATGGCGTCCTGCCGTGCCTGTTCCGCCTCAGCTTCTGAGTAGAGTTCCACTCGGGGTGAATTGTGGAGGAGATCACTTGGCAGCACGGCTTCGGCTCCATACACCATGAAGAAAGGGGTGCGGTTAGTGGACTGGTTAGGAGTTGTCCTTAAACCCCACAGGACAGACGGCAATTCGGTCACCCAGGCTCCAGCTGCATGCTCGAGGTCACGCAAGAGTCGTGGCTTCAACCCCTGAAGGACAAGACCATTCGCCCTCTCAGCTTGACCATTCGACTGCGGGTGCGCAACGGATGCGTAATCCACCTGAGTGCCCTGGGAAGCGCAGAACTCTCTGAATTCTTCCTAATCGAAGTTTGAGCCATTGTCTGTGATAATGCTATGAGGAACTCTATATCGGAATATCAACTCCCTCATGAACTTGATGGCTGTACGTGAATCTAGCTTCTTGATTGGCTTGGCCTCGATCCACTTGGTAAATTTGTCGACTGCCACGAGCAGATGAGTGAAGCCACTCCTGCCTGTCCTGAGTGGTCCAACCATGTCCAAACACCATACGGCGAACGGCCAGACGAGTGGAATGGTCTTCAAGGTGGACGCGGGTTTATGGGACATGTTCGCGTAGAACTGGCATCCTTCACAGCGCTGAACGATATCCTTAGTAGCTTCATTGGCACACGGCCAGTAAAATCCAGCTCGATATGCTTTGGCCACAATTTTTCGAGAAGACGCGTGGTGACCACAGGTTCCCGAGTAGATCTCTTCTAAGATCAGTCCGACCTTCCTCAGGAGAAATACATCGTTGGGCTATGCCAGTGACACTCTCTCTGTAAAGCTGTCCATTTATCACTGTAAAAGCTTTGGATCTATGGACAATCTGACGTGCCTCGACTTCATCCTCTGGGAGTTCTTGCCTGAGCAAATACGCAATGTATGGCACCGTCCAGTTGGGGGTAATTACCAGAATCTCCATAACCAAGTCAATGACTGCAGGGATCTTGATTTCAGTCGGATCAGTAGGACTTATCACTTGGGGAGGCTCTTTAGTGAAAGGATCCTCCTGCACTGACGGGGAATGGAGGTGCTCAAGAAACACATTGCTAGGGATAGGCTTTCGAGTGGAACCGATTTTTGCCAGATCGTTGGCTGCTTGATTTTTGATTCGGGGAATGTGGTGGAGCTCCAAACCCTTGAACTTTTTCTCTAGCTTCCTCATTGCATTGCAGTATCCTGTCATAGCAGGGTTTCTGATGTCCCACACCTTCATCACTTGATTGACCACCAAATCCGAGTCACTGTAGACCATCAGGCGATGGACGCCGAGCGAGATGGCCATACGCAACCCGTAGAGGAGTGCTTCATACTCGGCCTCATTATTAGAGGAATCGAAGTGAATCTGGAGGACATAACAGAGTCGATCACCTCTTGGAGACACCAGGACCACTCCGGCGCCGGAACCATTCAACATTTTAGATCCATCGAAGAACATAGTCCAGTGCTCCGAGTGAATCTGAGTCGGCTGTTGCTGTTCTATCCACTCAGCCAAGAAATCTGCGAGTGCTTGAGACTTGATCGCCTTCTTCACTTCAAATTTAATGTCAAAAGGGAGGAGCTCGATGACCCATTTAGCCACTCGATCAGTTGCATCCGATTGTTCATGATTTCAGACAGCGGTGCATCACTGACAACTGAGACCGAGTGTTCTTGGAAATAATGTGCAACTTTCTTCGTTGTCAGGTAAATGCCATAGAAAAGCTTCTGATAGTGAGGATATCTCTGCTTAGACGGAGTCAGGACTTCAGAAATGTAATATACTGGTCGCTGAACCTTATAAGCCTTGCCTTCTTCCTCTCGTTCCACTGTGAGGACCATACTGACGACTTGGCCAGTGGCTGCTATGTACAAAAGCAGAGGTTCTTTGCTGTTCGGAGCAGCAAGCATCGGCTGGGTGGAGAGCAGGGCTTTGAGCTGAACAAACGCTGCTTCTGCTTCTGGAGTCCACTCGAACGTGTTAGATTTCTTCATCAGTTGGTACAAAGGCAATGCTTTTTCTCTGAGACGAGAAATGAACCGACTAAGAGCAGCAAGACAGCCTGTGAGCTTCTGGACATCATGCACGTGCACAGGGCACTTCATTCAGACAATCGCACTGATTTTCTCGGGATTGGCATCTATTCCTCGTTCAGAAATGAGAAAACCGAGTAATTTGCCTCCCGGCACTCCGAAGGTGCACTTGGAAGGATTCAACTTGATGTCGTACCTTTGTAAGTTAGCAAAGGTTTCAGCGAGGTCAGTCAGCAGGTCGGAACCTTTGTGCGACTTGACCACGATGTCGTCCATGTAAGCCTCGATGTTCCGACTGATCTGAGTGAGCAGGCACTTCTGGATCATGTGCATGAATGTAGCGCCAGCATTTTTGAGACCGAATGGCATGGTGACATAGCAAAAACACCCGAAAGGGGTGATGAAGGTAGTTTTTATTTCATCTGGCCCATACAGTCGGATTTGATGGTACCCGGAGTACGCATCAAGAAAAGACAGACGCTCGCATTTCGCAGTCAAATCAACTATTTGGTCGATGCGGGGGATCGGAAAATGATCCTTCGGGCAGGCCCGATTGAGATGTTTGAAATCAATACACATACGGAGTGACTTGTCCTTCTTGGGGACCATGACGACATTGGCGAGCCACTCGGAGTGGTAGATCTCACGTATGAACTCAGCTGCCAGGAGCCGAGCCACCTCCTCGCCAATCGCCTTTCGCTTCTCTGTCGCAGATCGATGCAAATGTTCTTTCATAGGTTTGACCTTCGAATCAACTCTCAGTCGGGGCTCAGCCAGTGCCCTGGGAACACCCGGCATGTCAGAAGGTTTCCATGCAAAGATGTCCCAGTTCTCACGGAGGAACTGGACGAGTGCGGCTTCCTATTTGTTGTCGAGTGTTGTTGAAATGTTGGTCAGGGTAGCAGTAGGGTCTTTCGGGTGAACGTGAACTTGCTTGGTTTCTCCTACTGACTGAAAAGCAGACTCGGAAGCTGGCTTCTTAGAGCAGAGCAAATCACTCGGATTGGCATTCTTCTTGTACTCTTCCAATTCCACTACTACCATCTGCTCGTCCGCAATTTTGGATCCCTGCTGAAGACATTCCTCGGCTCTCTGCCTATTCCCTGTGATGGTGATCATGCCCTTGGGTCCGGGCATCTTCTGCTTAAGGTACATGTAACATGGACGGGCCATGAAACGGGCATAAGCTGGTCGCCCAAGGATAACATGATAGGCATTGTGAAAGTCCACCACTTCGAATGTCAGCTTCTCCTTCCGAAAGTTCTTTGAGTCATTGAAAACCACGTCTAGGGCAATCTGACCGAGTGACCTCACTTTTTTCCCTGGGATGACTCTGTGAAACTACATGTTGCTCTCACTGAGTCGGGACATTGGAATACCCATCCCCTTGAGGGTTTCAGCATAGAGAATGTTCAAACCACTGCCGCCATCCATGAGAACTTTGCGCAACCGAGTGCCTCCTATGACTAGATCCACTACCAGTGCTTGCCGTCCGGGGGTAGCAACATGAGCTGGGTGGTCCGACTGGTCGAAGGTAATGGGCGTCTTCGACCATTTGAGGTACGTCATTGGTGTAGGAACGACCATATTCACCTCTCAGTTAATGACTTTCAATCGACTTTTGCTCTCCATGTCGGCAAAAATCATCAGAGTAGCATTAACCTTCGGATAATCTTCTGCCTTTTCCTCGCCATCATCTTTGTTAGAGCCCTTTTCACTTGGCTAACCTTCATGAAACTGCTGAATCAAGAGTCTGCACTGTCGAGTGGTATGTTTGGGCAAAATCAGATTACCCTCCTCATCTTTCTTTGTGTGAATGGCACACAGAAGATCCAGGACGTCCTGGCCTGACTGTTCTCTCTTTTTCTTAGGAACCCACTATTCTTTGGCTTTCCCTTTGAATTTTCCCTGGGAGGCAACTGCTGCTGCCTCTGCTTGGCCAGCGGCTTCAGCTTTGTGCTTCTGTTTTCAACTGGGATTGGGGTCATGCTCATTAGCTTTCCCTTTGCCGCTGTGGAGGCAGTCTTCTTCTTCACCGTTCGCATACCGAGTGGCAATTTCCATCATTCGGTTCATGGTTAGGGCCCCAGACCGCCCAAATTTTAGGTTGAGCTCTCTGTATCGGACACCTTCTTTGAAAGCATAGACTGCTTGATGCTCCATAACATTCTCCACCACATGGTGAAGTGTGGTCCAACGCTGTATGTACTCTCTCAAAGTTTCATTCGGCTTCTGGACGCAATGCTGCAATTCAGTCAGTCCAGCAGGTCGCTTGCAAGTGCCTTCGAACATTTTAATAAACACTCGGGCCAAGTCTTCCCAGTAGTAAATGCTGGCAGGAGCCAACTAGTTCAACCACACCCAGGCCGATCCTTCTAGCATCAAGGGCAGGTGTTTCATAGCAACACCATCATTGCCTCCAGCAATCTGTACGGCCACTCGGTAATCCTCCAACCACGTGTCTGGCTTTGACTCACCAGTGAATTTGTTCACGCCTGTGGCCAATCTGAAATGGGGCGGTATCTCAGCGGCTCGTATGGCCCTGCTGAAACACTCGGGCCCAGAAACAAACACGCCACTTCCACTCGGATGATCCCTACCCATGCTTTCATGGCGAGCTCTGCCTCTATCAACTAGGGGGGGGGGGGGGGGGGGGGGGGGGGGGGGGGGGGGGGGGGGGGGGGGGGGGGGGGGGGGGGGGGGGGGGGGGGGGGGGGGGGGGGGGGGGGGGGGGGGGGGGGGGGGGGGGGGGGGGGGGGGGGGGGGGGGGGGGGGGGGGGGGGGGGGGGGGGGGGGGGGGGGGGGGGGGGGGGGGGGGGGGGGGGGGGGGGGGGGGGGGGGGGGGGGGGGGGGGGGGGGGGGGGGGGGGGGGGGGGGGGGGGGGGGGGGGGGGGGGGGGGGGGGGGGGGGGGGGGGGGGGGGGGGGGGGGGGGGGGGGGGGGGGGGGGGGGGGGGGGGGGGGGGGGGGGGGGGGGGGGGGGGGGGGGGGGGGGGGGGGGGGGGGGGGGGGGGGGGGGGGGGGGGGGGGGGGGGGGGGGGGGGGGGGGGGGGGGGGGGGGGGGGGGGGGGGGGGGGGGGGGGGGGGGGGGGGGGGGGGGGGGGGGGGGGGGGGGGGGGGGGGGGGGGGGGGGGGGGGGGGGGGGGGGGGGGGGGGGGGGGGGGGGGGGGGGGGGGGGGGGGGGGGGGGGGGGGGGGGGGGGGGGGGGGGGGGGGGGGGGGGGGGGGGGGGGGGGGGGGGGGGGGGGGGGGGGGGGGGGGGGGGGGGGGGGGGGGGGGGGGGGGGGGGGGGGGGGGGGGGGGGGGGGGGGGGGGGGGGGGGGGGGGGGGGGGGGGGGGGGGGGGGGGGGGGGGGGGGGGGGGGGGGGGGGGGGGGGGGGGGGGGGGGGGGGGGGGGGGGGGGGGGGGGGGGGGGGGGGGGGGGGGGGGGGGGGGGGGGGGGGGGGGGGGGGGGGGGGGGGGGGGGGGGGGGGGGGGGGGGGGGGGGGGGGGGGGGGGGGGGGGGGGGGGGGGGGGGGGGGGGGGGGGGGGGGGGGGGGGGGGGGGGGGGGGGGGGGGGGGGGGGGGGGGGGGGGGGGGGGGGGGGGGGGGGGGGGGGGGGGGGGGGGGGGGGGGGGGGGGGGGGGGGGGGGGGGGGGGGGGGGGGGGGGGGGGGGGGGGGGGGGGGGGGGGGGGGGGGGGGGGGGGGGGGGGGGGGGGGGGGGGGGGGGGGGGGGGGGGGGGGGGGGGGGGGGGGGGGGGGGGGGGGGGGGGGGGGGGGGGGGGGGGGGGGGGGGGGGGGGGGGGGGGGGGGGGGGGGGGGGGGGGGGGGGGGGGGGGGGGGGGGGGGGGGGGGGGGGGGGGGGGGGGGGGGGGGGGGGGGGGGGGGGGGGGGGGGGGGGGGGGGGGGGGGGGGGGGGGGGGGGGGGGGGGGGGGGGGGGGGGGGGGGGGGGGGGGGGGGGGGGGGGGGGGGGGGGGGGGGGGGGGGGGGGGGGGGGGGGGGGGGGGGGGGGGGGGGGGGGGGGGGGGGGGGGGGGGGGGGGGGGGGGGGGGGGGGGGGGGGGGGGGGGGGGGGGGGGGGGGGGGGGGGGGGGGGGGGGGGGGGGGGGGGGGGGGGGGGGGGGGGGGGGGGGGGGGGGGGGGGGGGGGGGGGGGGGGGGGGGGGGGGGGGGGGGGGGGGGGGGGGGGGGGGGGGGGGGGGGGGGGGGGGGGGGGGGGGGGGGGGGGGGGGGGGGGGGGGGGGGGGGGGGGGGGGGGGGGGGGGGGGGGGGGGGGGGGGGGGGGGGGGGGGGGGGGGGGGGGGGGGGGGGGGGGGGGGGGGGGGGGGGGGGGGGGGGGGGGGGGGGGGGGGGGGGGGGGGGGGGGGGGGGGGGGGGGGGGGGGGGGGGGGGGGGGGGGGGGGGGGGGGGGGGGGGGGGGGGGGGGGGGGGGGGGGGGGGGGGGGGGGCAGAAACACCAGATCCAATCTAGACACCATCACGGAGGGATTCATCATCCTCATTGGTGCCTCTCCGATGATGCGTGAGTAGTTCATTGTAGACCTTTGGGTCCGTAGTAAGTAGCTAGATGGCTTCCTCTCTCTCTTTTGATTCTCAATACAATGGTCTCTTGGAGATCTATTTGATGTAAATCTTTTTGCGGTGTGTTTGTTGGGATCCGATGAACTTTGAGTTTATGATCGGATCTATTTTTTATCCATGAAAGTTATTTGAGTTTCTTTGATCCCTTACATGCATGATTACTTATAGCCTCGTATTTCTTCTTCGAATCTTTGGTTTAGTTAGGCCGACTAGATCGATTTTTCTTGCCATGGGAAGAGGTGCTTTGTGATGGGTTCTATCTTACGGTGCTCAATCCCAGTGACAGAAGGGGACATGAAACGTATGTATCATTGCTATTAAGCACAAGAAGATGGGGTCTATTCCTACATGAATAGATCTTGTCTACATCATGTCATCGTTCTTATTGCATTACTCCATTTCTCCATGAACTTAATACACTAGATGCATGCTGGATAGCGGTCGATGTGTGGAGTAATAGTAGTAGATGCAGGCAGGAGTCGGTCTACTAATCTTGGACGTGATGCCTATATAATGATCATTGTATGGATATCGTCTTGATTATTTGAAGTTCTATCAATTGCCCAACAGTAATTTGTTTACCCACCGTATGCTATTTTTCTCAAGAGAAGCCACTAGTGAAATCTACGGCCCCCGGGTCTATTCTTCTTCATATTTGCTTTCCGATCTATTATTTTCCACTTTTATTTTCAGATCTATATTTCAAAAAACCCAAAAATACCTTGCTGTGCTTTTTATTTACTTCTTCTATTCCGCGTTTATTCGAGATCTATTTATCCAATCTATCATAAATTTTCTCCCGTCCACGTGACAATTTCTGGCACCGTTACCCGAAAGGGATTGACAACCCCTTTAACACGTCGAGTTGCAAGTATTTGTTCTTTGTGTGCAGGTACCATTTACATAGTGTTGCTTGGTTCTCCTACTGGATTGATACCTTGGTTTCATAACTAAGGGAAATACCTACCGTAGCTGTGCTGCATCATCCCTTCCTGTTTGGGGAAATACCGACGTAGTTCAAGCGACATCAAAAGGAATTTCTGGCGCCGTTGCCGAGGAGGCATCATCAACATCTATCAGGTTCCTAATCACAAATCTCATCTCCTTGCAATTTACATTATTTGCCATTTGCCTCTCGTTTTCATCTCCCCCACTTCACAAAAATTTGCAGTTTTATTCGCCCTCTTTTTCGTTTGCCTTTTTCTCGTTTGATCTATTGTTTGGTTGTGTTGCCATGTGCCTTCTATATGCTTGCATCTTCGCTTGCTAAAAATCTTTTGATATGGATCCCCATCCACTTGCTAATCTTTTTAAATGATCCAATCATGATGAACCAATTGCTAGCGAGTTGAGTGCACTAGATTATCTTTATGAAGTTTTGCTTGAGATTTATGAATCTGAAATTTGTGATGAAGTGTTGAACGAAGAAATTTATCATGATAGCTCCTTGAATGAAAAGCATGATTGCAATGATGTTATTATAAATTCTATTAATGTTAATTGTGCTAGCGATATGCAAAACCCCAAGCTTGGGGATGCTTGTTTTATTATGTCCACTACTTATTGCAATGATCATGATTGGGGTGATAATGATTCTTATGATCTTGAAAATTTATTTAAACCTCATGATGAATATGCTTGTGATAATATTAAAAGTGGGTCTAGAAGATTGTCAACTTTAGCTAAAAATAATCCCACATATTTGGAGAGTGTTCAATCTTATGAAATTTTTGATAAAAGTGGGCTTGGAGAGGTCATGACTTTATTTGATAATGATCCCACTATTTTGGAAGAGTGTCAACTTTGCATGCATGTGGATCATGAAGAGAATATTTTATGTGATAGTTATATTGTTGAATTTGATTATGATCCTACATGTAATTATTATGAGAGAGGAAAATATGGTTGTGGAAATTTCCATGTTACTAAATTACCGCTCGTTTTGTTGAGATCGTCAATGTTTTATTCCTCTTCTTTGCATATGTTGGATGTTTCTTATCTTGATAATTTGTTTGCTTATAAAATTCCTATGCATAGGAAGTATGTTAGACTTAAATGTGTTTGTCATATGTTTTATGATGCTCTCTTTGTGTTTCATTCTTGTCTTTCATGCGAGCATCGTTAAAATTATTTATGCCTAGCTAGGGGCGTAAAACGATAGCGCTTGTTGGGAGGCAACCCAATGAATAAAATTTATTTTTGCCTTTTTCTTTCTGTTCTTGAGTGTTTGCACAATTATGCCTCTGTTATGATTGTGTTTTTTATGTTTTAATTAGTGTTTGTGCCAAGTGAAGCCTTTGGGATAGCTTTGGTGAAAGTTGATTTGGTCTTATTGGAAAACAGAAACTTTTGCGTCCAGTAAAATAATTGTCTAAAATTACAGAAGCGACGAAAAATTCTGAAGTTTTTACACAAGATTGCCTATGTTTTCCTAATTTTGCTGCATTTTTGGAGTTACAGAAGTATGAGAACAATTCGCATCTTTACAGACTGTTCTGTTTTTTGACAGATTCTGTTTTCTTTGCATTGTGTGCTTATTTTGATGAATCTATGGTTTGTATCGGGGGATATAAGCTATGGTAAAGTTAGAATACAGTAGATATAATGCAATAACAAAATTTGAATGGGTTTTCTACAGTACCTAAAGTAAATATTGGTTTTCTTATACTAACAGATCTCACGAAGGTTTTGTTGAGTTTTGTGTGATTCAAGTTTTCAAGTTTTGGGTGAGATCACGATGGATGAAGGAATAAGGAGTAAGAAGAGCCTAAGCTTGGGGATGCCCCATGGCACCCCAAGCCATTATCGAAAGAGAAACAAGAAACTAAGCTTGGGGATGCCCCCGTGTGGCATCCCCTCTTTCTTCTGACGACCATCGGTATTTTACTTGGAGCTATATTTTTATTCGTCACATATCATGAGTTTTGCTTGGAGCGTCTTGTGTTATATGAGTCTTTGCTTGTTTTGCTTTTTAGTTTGTGTCATCTATCCTTTCTGAACACACCTATTTGAGAGAGCCAAAATTATGCTATGATTTGTTAGAATTGCTCTATATGCTTCACTTAATTTTTTTTAGCTATGGAATTGCTCTAGTGCTTCACTTATATCTTTTTGAGCACGGCGTGCTTTAATAATTTTGAAGAAATTCTCTCATGCTTCACTTATATTATTTTGAGAAAAGATAATTTTATGCTCATATTCTTCACTTAGATTTGTTTGAGCTATCAAAAGCAACATATGAAATTAGTCCCAAAGTGATAGATATTCAAGAAGGATATAATAAAAACTTTCATGAAGATCATTGGACAAAATAAACTTGATTCTTGGTAATAGTTTTGTGATATGATGATATAATATGTGAGTCATGTTGATGAGTAATTGTGCTTTAGTAAGAATATTGGTGTTAAGGTTTGCGATTCCCTATGCAAGCACGAAAGTCAATAGTTATGCAATGAAATTACATCCTACTTGTGGTGCATTATTCGGTGTTAGTTATGCATAATGCTCGCTTATGAGATTTTTTGTTTCTTGGTTGGATGCTTCTCAATCTTTTTGCTAGCCTTCACTTGTACTAAGTTGGAATACTACTTGTGCATCTAAAATCCTTAAACCCAGTTTTACCATATGAGTCCTCTATACCTACCTATATGCTGTATTTCCGTGCCGTTCTAAGCAAATTTGTATGTGCCATCTCTAATTTTCAAAATAAATTTCCTTTTTGTGTGCTCGTACCACTCATGAAGCGGTAGGGGGTGGCTGATATTTTTCCATGCTAGATGTGTTATTCTCAGGATGAGTGTTTATTCACTTGTCATTGCACAAGAGTACGGCAAAGGTATTAGGGATGCCCAGTCCCGAAATGAAAAATGAATTTACTTTATGTTGTCAAATAATAAATTCCTTGCAAAGTGTTGGTATGGACGGTACCCATGGATACGGCTAGCCGTGGAATGTGAAAGTATGGTGGAAAAAGGAATAAACTTTATTTTCTGTTTGGGAACCGCCTATGATATATCTAGCATGGAAAGTATGGGGAACTACTCGATCATTTTCGTTGACAGGAAAAGCATGCCACCCAAAATGTTTTATCTCTATCTTTTTCGCTTTGAGCTCTGGCACCTCTACAAATCCCTACTTCCCTCTGCGAAGGGCCTTTCTATTTACTTTATGCAATTTTTATTTTATTTGAGTCTCCATCTTCTCTTATAAAGCACCAACTAAGGGGCACTATGATCGTACCTGAGCATTGGGTATAGCTAATATGCGAGTGTGTTTCATGAATGGATCAATGATTGAGCATAATGGGCTAGGGATAACTCGCTTTAGTGTTGATACTTTGAAAGACATGGTTGCTTGTTGATATGCTTGAGTATTGGAATCTTCATGTCAAAACTAGACTATTGCTTTGAATCATACAAAAGTCAAAATGTCCATGCTACAAAGAAAAGAAAATGTGATGAACATGTTAGGCAGGATTCCGCATAAAAAATTCTATTTTTTATCATTTACCTACTTGAGGACGAGTAGGAATTAAGCTTGGGGATGCTGATACGTCTCTAATGTATCTATAATTTTTGCTTGTTCCATGCTGTTATATTATCATTCTTGGATGTTTTACAATCATTTTATAGCAACTTTATATCATTTTTTGGGACTAACCTATTGACATAATGCCCAGTGCCAGTTGCTGTTTTTTGCTTGTTTTTTACTTCATAGAAAATCAATACCAAACGGAGTCTAAACGTAGCGAAACTTTTTGGAGATTTTTTCTAGACCAGAAGGAACAACTTGGGCCAAAGAAGTACAAGAAGGGTGCCCCGAGGGGGGCACAACCCACCTGGGCGCGCCTTGGTGGGTTGTGCCCACCTCGGTGGCCTCCCGCACCGCCTCTTTGCTCTATAAATACCCCAATATTCCAAAAACCCTAGGGGAGTCGACGAAACACAATTCCAGCCGCCACAAGTTCCAGAAACACCAGATCCAATCTAGACACCATCACAGAGGGGTTCATCATCCTCATTGGTGCCTCTCCGATGATGTGTGAGTAGTTCATTGTAGACCTTCGGGTCCGTAGTTAGTAGCTAGATGGATTCTTCTCTCTCTTTTGATTCTCAATACAATGGTCTCTTGGAGATCTATTTAATGTAACTCTTTTTGCGGTGTGTTTGTTGGGATCCAATGAACTTTGAGTTTATGATCAGATCTATTTTTTATCCATGAAAGCTATTTGAGTTTCTTTGATCTCTTATATGCATGATTACTTATAGTCTTGTATTTCTTCTTCGAATCTTTGGTTTAGTTAGGCCGACTAGATCGATTTTTCTTGCCATGGGAAGAGGTGCTTTGTGATGGGTTCGATCTTACGGTGCTCAATCCCAGTGACAGAAGGGGACATGACACGTATGTATCGTTGCTATTAAGGATAACAAGATGGGGTCTATTCATACATGAATAGATCTTGTCTACATCATGTCATCGTTCTTATTGCATTACTCTATTTCTCCATGAACTTAATACACTAGATGCATGCTGGATAGCGGTCGATGTGTGGAGTAATAGTAGTAGATGCAGGCAGGAGTCGGTCTACTAATCTTGGACGTGATGCCTATATAATGATCATTGCCTGAATATTGTCATGATTATTTGAAGTTCTATCAATTGCCCAACAGTAATTTGTTTACCCACCGTATGCTATTTTTCTCGAGAGAAGCCACTAGTGAAATCTACGGCCCCCGGGTCTATTCTTCTTCATATTTGCTTTCCGATCTATTATTTGCCACTTTTATTTTCAGATCTATATTTCAAAAAACCCAAAAATACCTTGCTGCACTTTTTATTTACTTCTTTTATTCCACGTTTATTCGAGATCTATTTATCCAATCTATCATAATTTTTCTCCCGTCCACGTGACAATTTCTGGCACCGTTACCCGAAAGGGATTGATAACCCCTTTAACACGTCGGGTTACAAGTATTTGTTCTTTGTGTGCAGGTACCGTTTACATAGTGTTGCTTGGTTCTCCTACTGGATTGATACCTTGGTTTCATAACTGAGGGAAATACCTACCGTAGCTATGCTGCATCATCCCTTCCTCTTTGGGGAAATACTGACGTAGTTCAAGCGACATCAGTTCATCATAGTTTTCATCACTAGAGTTGTCAACAGGTAAATCATCATCACCTAGCAAATCATCTTCATCACTATTGAAATCAACATACTCGGGGTGTGATACCTTAGGGCCTTTAGCCATGAAGCATCTTCCAATTCCTTTATTTGGTGAGTCAAATATGTCGTAGGAGTTGGTTGACATAAGTGCAAGACTGGCAACACCTTCATCTTGAGTACCTTCAGAGTCGGAGTGATAGCTTCTCTCGGAGTAGTTGTCAGAGTCAGAACCGGATACCCATTCACCAACTAGAGCTTGATGTCTTCGTCTTGTGTAGCTTTTTGATGACTTGTCCTTCCTTTCCGAATCCTTGCTTCTATGAGAGGGTCTTCGTTCATAACGATCATCTCTACTCCTTCTCTCTCTTGGAGGTGATTCATCTCTTCTACTCCTCCTTTTTGGTGAGTCTTCTCTTTTCTTGTAGGGAGCCGTACACTCATTGGAGTAATGTCCGGGTCTTCCACAACTGTAGTAATTACGATCATGACTAGAAGATCTTTTGTCATTGTAGGATCTTGATTTGGAGCTTCTCTCTTTGCTTCTATTCTTGTAGAACTTGTTGAAGTTCTTCACCATTAAGCTCAATTCTTCATTGGAGACTTGCTTCTCACTTGATGTTGTAGGGGCATCACTTGAAGCTTTGTAAGCACCACTTTACTTGTTGTGGAGATCTTCCTTATCCTTGAGTGACATCTCATGAGCAACAATTCTACCAATGACTTCCGTGGGCTTGAGATCTTTGTAATTGGGCATCATTTGGATCATTGTGCACACGGTGTCATATTTTCCATCCAAGGCTCTTAGGATCTTCTTGATGATGAATTTGTTGGTCATCTCTTCGCTTCCTAAGCCGGCAATCTCATTTGTGATGAGAGCAAGCCTAGAGTACATCTCGGCGACTCCTTCACCATCCTTCATCTTGAACTTGTCAAGTTGACTTTGAAGCACATCCAATTTGGATTCCTTGACGGACTCGGTACCTTCACAATAGCCCAAACGGTGGGGTTATGACCAAGAATATGCATTTTCATCTTATGCTTCCAACTAGCAAAATTAGTACCATCAAAGTAAGGACCTCTACGATGGTAATTTCCTTCGCTAGATGCCACACTCTCCTAGGTTGTGAAACCAAGGCTATGATCACCAAAGCTATGGAAATCAAGGCAAATGGAGACCAAACCTCTGATACCACTTGTAGGATCGAAAGTAGGTCTAGAGTGGGGTGATTAGACTACTTGACCAAATAAAAATCTAACCTTTTCCCAATTTTAGTTGTGGGCAAATTTTAGCAATTAGCACAAGTCAAGCAATCAACCTTAATACGTCTCTGTCATATCTACTTTTCCTAATGCTTTTCCTCTTGTTTTGGACTCTAATTTGCATGATTTGAATGAAACTAACCCGGACTGATGCTGTTTTTAGCAGAACTACCATGGTGTTGTTTTTCGTGCAGAAATAAAAGTTCTCGGATTGGAACAAAACTTTGCGAGGATTTTTTATACAATAAAAGAGAATTTCTGGAGCCAAGAACCACCGGAGGGGGGCACCTGGGTGGGCACAACCCACCAGGGCGTGCCCCCTCCTGGCACGCCAGGTGGGTTGTCCCCACCTGGTGGCCCCGCAGACCTCAACCCTGACACTATAAAATCACATTTTTGGAGAAAAAAATTAGGGAGAAAGAATTATCGCATTTCGCGAGACGGAGCCGCGCCACCTCCTGTTCTTCATCGGGAGGCCAGATCTGGAGTCCGTTTGGGGCTCTGGAGAGGGGGGTCTTCGATCTTCGTCATCACCAACCCTTCTCCATTGCTAATTCCATGATGCTCCCCACCGGGAGTGAGTAATTCCTTCGTAGGCTCGCTGGTCGGTGAGGAGTTGGATGAGATTCATCATGTAATCGAGTTAGTTTTGTTAGGGCTTGATCCCTAGTATCGATTATGTTCTGAGATTGATGTTGCTATGACTTTGCCATGCTTAATGCTTGTCACTTTGGGCCCGGGTGCCATGATTTCAGATCTGAACCGTTTATGTTATCACCATTATATCTATGTTCTAGATCCGATATTGCAAGTTATAGTCACCTACTACGTGTTATGATCCGGCAACCCCGGAGTGACAGAAGTCAGGACACTTCCCGGTGATGACCGTAGTTTGAGGAGTTCATGTATTCACTATGTGTTAATGCTTTGTTCTTGTTCTCTATTAAAAGGAGGCCTTAATATCCCTTAGTTTCCATATGGACCCCGCTGCCACGGGAGGGTAGGACAAAATATGTCATGCATGTTCTTTCCATAAGCACGTATGACTATTTACGGAATACATGCCTACATTATATTTATGAACTAGAGCTAGTGCCGTATCGTCCTAGGTTATGACTGTTATATGATGAATATCATCCAACGAATTCACCAATCCAATGCCTACAAATTTCTCTCATATTGTCCTTGCTAAGTTACTACTGCTATCGTTACTATTACACTTGCTACAAAATCATTGCTATCACTGTTACTGTTACTATTGCCGTTGCTACTACTATCAAAACTATCATATTACTTTGCTACTGATCACTTTGTTGCAGATAATTAATCTCTAGGTGTGGTTGAATTGACAACTCAACTGCTAATACTTCCAAATATTCTTTGGCTCCACTTGAGTCGAATCAATAAATTTGGGTTGAATACTCTACCCTCAAAAGTTGTTGCGATCCCCTATACTTGTGGGTTATCAAGACCTTTTTCTGGCGCCGTTGTCGGGGAGCATAGCTATATTTGTTGAGTCACTTGGGATTATTATCAAATTATCACTATGAAGAATCTGAAGGATGCTAAGACTAAGATTTTTCCCTCTAAGACGAGGGGAGGTAAGGAACTGCCATCTAGCTCTGCACTTGATTCACCTTCTGTTATAAGTAGACTTGCAACAACACCACATGCTATTAATTCTGGTATGTCACAAGTTATTAATGATGCTACTTTTG
Source organism: Thinopyrum obtusiflorum (assembly GCA_036873465.1). Classification (NCBI taxonomy): domain Eukaryota; kingdom Viridiplantae; phylum Streptophyta; class Magnoliopsida; order Poales; family Poaceae; genus Thinopyrum; species Thinopyrum obtusiflorum. The sequence continues at coordinate 106,630 of JAAAWM010012107.1, forward strand.
CTATGAATGATACTCATGATGATGCTAGTACCCTACTTGATGATAATGTGCCACTAGGTGAATTTCTTGATGAACAACTTGCTAGAACTAAAGCTTTTGAGAATGCTGAAACTGATGAAGTTGTTGAAACTGATGAAGAGCTTGAATCTGAAAATCTTGAAACACCTATTAGATCTAGTTCTCCTAGATATGAATTGCCTAAGATACCAGAAGGCTATGTTATGGATGAGGAGACAACTAGAGACTTTCTTGCTTGCAATGATAGGGATGATCTTAAGAAATTATTATGCAAACTGAAAGAAAAATCTTTGAATGCTAGAATGAAATATGATCCTAAGTTTCCTACTTCACCTATCTTTGTTGATGATAAGGATTATGAATTCTCTGTCGACCCAGAGTTAATTACTTTGGTTGAATCTGATCCTTTCCATGGTTATGAAACTGAAGGGGGGGGGGGGGGGGGGGGGGGGGGGGGGGGGGGGGGGGGGGGGGGGGGGGGGGGGGGGGGGGGGGGGGGGGGGGGGGGGGGGGGGGGGGGGGGGGGGGGGGGGGGGGGGGGGGGGGGGGGGGGGGGGGGGGGGGGGGGGGGGGGGGGGGGGGGGGGGGGGGGGGGGGGGGGGGGGGGGGGGGGGGGGGGGGGGGGGGGGGGGGGGGGGGGGGGGGGGGGGGGGGGGGGGGGGGGGGGGGGGGGGGGGGGGGGGGGGGGGGGGGGGGGGGGGGGGGGGGGGGGGGGGGGGGGGGGGGGGGGGGGGGGGGGGGGGGGGGGGGGGGGGGGGGGGGGGGGGGGGGGGGGGGGGGGGGGGGGGGGGGGGGGGGGGGGGGGGGGGGGGGGGGGGGGGGGGGGGGGGGGGGGGGGGGGGGGGGGGGGGGGGGGGGGGGGGGGGGGGGGGGGGGGGGGGGGGGGGGGGGGGGGGGGGGGGGGGGGGGGGGGGGGGGGGGGGGGGGGGGGGGGGGGGGGGGGGGGGGGGGGGGGGGGGGGGGGGGGGGGGGGGGGGGGGGGGGGGGGGGGGGGGGGGGGGGGGGGGGGGGGGGGGGGGGGGGGGGGGGGGGGGGGGGGGGGGGGGGGGGGGGGGGGGGGGGGGGGGGGGGGGGGGGGGGGGGGGGGGGGGGGGGGGGGGGGGGGGGGGGGGGGGGGGGGGGGGGGGGGGGGGGGGGGGGGGGGGGGGGGGGGGGGGGGGGGGGGGGGGGGGGGGGGGGGGGGGGGGGGGGGGGGGGGGGGGGGGGGGGGGGGGGGGGGGGGGGGGGGGGGGGGGGGGGGGGGGGGGGGGGGGGGGGGGGGGGGGGGGGGGGGGGGGGGGGGGGGGGGGGGGGGGGGGGGGGGGGGGGGGGGGGGGGGGGGGGGGGGGGGGGGGGGGGGGGGGGGGGGGGGGGGGGGGGGGGGGGGGGGGGGGGGGGGGGGGGGGGGGGGGGGGGGGGGGGGGGGGGGGGGGGGGGGGGGGGGGGGGGGGGGGGGGGGGGGGGGGGGGGGGGGGGGGGGGGGGGGGGGGGGGGGGGGGGGGGGGGGGGGGGGGGGGGGGGGGGGGGGGGGGGGGGGGGGGGGGGGGGGGGGGGGGGGGGGGGGGGGGGGGGGGGGGGGGGGGGGGGGGGGGGGGGGGGGGGGGGGGGGGGGGGGGGGGGGGGGGGGGGGGGGGGGGGGGGGGGGGGGGGGGGGGGGGGGGGGGGGGGGGGGGGGGGGGGGGGGGGGGGGGGGGGGGGGGGGGGGGGGGGGGGGGGGGGGGGGGGGGGGGGGGGGGGGGGGGGGGGGGGGGGGGGGGGGGGGGGGGGGGGGGGGGGGGGGGGGGGGGGGGGGGGGGGGGGGGGGGGGGGGGGGGGGGGGGGGGGGGGGGGGGGGGGGGGGGGGGGGGGGGGGGGGGGGGGGGGGGGGGGGGGGGGGGGGGGGGGGGGGGGGGGGGGGGGGGGGGGGGGGGGGGGGGGGGGGGGGGGGGGGGGGGGGGGGGGGGGGGGGGGGGGGGGGGGGGGGGGGGGGGGGGGGGGGGGGGGGGGGGGGGGGGGGGGGGGGGGGGGGGGGGGGGGGGGGGGGGGGGGGGGGGGGGGGGGGGGGGGGGGGGGGGGGGGGGGGGGGGGGGGGGGGGGGGGGGGGGGGGGGGGGGGGGGGGGGGGGGGGGGGGGGGGGGGGGGGGGGGGGGGGGGGGGGGGGGGGGGGGGGGGGGGGGGGGGGGGGGGGGGGGGGGGGGGGGGGGGGGGGGGGGGGGGGGGGGGGGGGGGGGGGGGGGGGGGGGGGGGGGGGGGGGGGGGGGGGGGGGGGGGGGGGGGGGGGGGGGGGGGGGGGGGGGGGGGGGGGGGGGGGGGGGGGGGGGGGGGGGGGGGGGGGGGGGGGGGGGGGGGGGGGGGGGGGGGGGGGGGGGGGGGGGGGGGGGGGGGGGGGGGGGGGGGGGGGGGGGGGGGGGGGGGGGGGGGGGGGGGGGGGGGGGGGGGGGGGGGGGGGGGGGGGGGGGGGGGGGGGGGGGGGGGGGGGGGGGGGGGGGGGGGGGACTTCAGAGGGGGGTGCACCAGGTGGGCACAACCCACCTGGGCGCGCCAGCACCCCCAAGCATGCCCTGGTGGGTTGTGGTCCCCACGTGGGCCCCCTCACTTATCTTTTTAGCCCATGTTACCACCTACTTCCAGAAAAAAATCACCATTGCTCTCTCTCTCTCTCGTGTTCTTGCTCTCAAACCCACGAATTTTGATCTCTTTGCTCGAAGCTCCGTTTCCGAAACTGTTTTGGGGGATTGCTACTTGGTATGTGACTCCTCCATTGGTCCAATTAGTTTTTGCTTTAGTGGTTTTTATTTTGAATAAATAGCTACTCTTGGTGCTGCTGTAGATGAGCTTGCATCTTGAATTCTTAGAGCTCTAAGTAGTTTGAATGCTTGATATGGCCTCTATGCATCCTTATGAGTAGCTGCTACCAATCTTGTGAAGTTTGACTGAGAAAATTTTTGTGGACTAAATTTTTTAGAATTTTATTCATAGGAAAAAGATGAGTATCTTTAGGAAGTTTGCTTCCAAGAAGAACTCCTAGGGGGTTATTGGGGAGTCATCGGACAATGATCTCCGCACCCGCAGAATGGCGGAGGTGCGGCCGTGCGAATGGCCACATAACCCATTCCTGGATGGAGCCAGAATCCGCCAAGAGTTTGCACAATTTGCTGCTAATGCCGGCCTCACCGACTTCATCACAGCTGAGTGTGAACAATATCATCTCCTCACAAATTCCTTTGTGCAAAGTTTCCATTTTCTGAGTAGGAATAACCCTCCTGAGGTGGAGTTTAATCTTTATTCTGAACCCCATCAAATACCACTTACTGAATTTTGTGGCATATGCTTGATCCCTTCTGACAGGGAAATAAGGGAGCCTAGGCCTACCGAGTTCGAGGACTTTTATCGTACTCTGTCAGTGGGAGATGAGAGAGGGGTGTCGAGTGTCACCGCCACTAGCTTGCAGTTTCCTTCTGTGCATTATTTTGCTCTATTTATTATGAAGTGTTTACTTGCTAGAGAGAAGGTTGGCGCACTTAGTGCCACCAATTTCGCTGTTTTACGCCCTGCACTACACGGCGATGACACTTATAGCTTGGGAGCTATTGTGGCACGTCGCCTTCACCTTAACAGGTCCAAGGGTAAAATTCATGGCGGTATTTATGCTACTCGCTTAGCAAGTCACTTTAACGTCCAGATACGCTAGCATGACTATCCCTTGCCCAAGGTTTATTTAGATCGCTGGGCTATGGCACATCATCACTTTATTGATGGCGAGAACATCACTATAGATATTCCCTACAAGCTGGTTTTCAGTGAGAACACCCGTGATATTATTCCGTTGCCTGCACCTGCTTTGTTTGATTCTATTGCCAGGGGCGGATACAGGATCATGCCAGATGACATCATCGCCTACCAAAACGACCAGGCCGTAGCAGAGGAGGAGCCTCAGGAGTGGGACGCTCGGGTGCCCGCTCCACAGCACTTCGAGGTGGGACCCGACGGTTACTACGTGTGGTGATTACCAAGCTAGGCCAAAAGCCTAAGCTTGGGGGAGTACGTATGCCCACCGACATTACATTCATGTTCACACATTTCATTCCAGTTGTCGGTGTTCACACTTTTTCATTGTATTATCCATGCTAGATTCATTTTCTCGCTTTCTTCTTGTGCGTTTGAAAAACTTTGAGAAAATAAAAAAAATATTTCCTGCTTCTTTTCGTTTTTTCTTTCTAGTTTAATTAGTGGTAGTATTAAAAGAAAACCCAAAAAGATTTCATTGTTCCTCTTTTGCTTGTTGAGAGCTTTCCCGTGTAAATAGTTTTTCTTGTTTTTGTTTTTTCTGTGTCTTTAATTTGCTCTCTTCAAGAACAAAACTAAAAACTCCAAAAACATTTCAGTATGTTTCTCTGAAATTCTTTTCCTTTTATTGAGTCATACCGAGGAGAAGACCACGATGAAAATATTGAGTGGCTCTCATATGCATTACTGATGATCTAACAAAGAGCCCAAATTACCTTGTCTTCTCCTTTTGAATAAAATGTTTGCAGATTCCAGCTTGGTCCACGGTACTCTTGCATTATTATCATTTTCATATCGTTCGGTCGTGCAAGTGAAAGGCAATAATGACAATATTTGGTGAACTGGCTGCGGCAGAGAGAAATGGGTATGAACTCGACTTGTTCTATTTTTGTAAATATGTTTAACCTAGTATCCATGATTCAGCCTATTATGATCAAACATGTTTGCAATGACAATTAGAGATTATAGTTTCTCATGCCATATTTAAGTAGCTAGGAGTGGATAATGATTTATCTTGGATGCCAACATATTGCGTTAAAATGATTGTGATGTAGTATGACGATATGGTATCCTCCTCTGAATGTTCGAGTGGCTTGACTTGGCACATGTTCATGCATGTAGTTGGATCAAAACCAACATAGCCTCTATGATATTTATGTTCATGGTGTTCATATCCTACTCATGCTAGTATCCAATGTTACTTATGCATAATGCATGTTCATGATCATTTTTGCTCTCTAGCTGGCCGCTTCTCAACCTAATTGCTAGCCTTCGCCTGTACTAAGCGGGAACACTGCTTGTGCATCAAAATCCTGAAACCCAAGTTATCCCAGATGAGTCCACCATACCTACCTATATGCGGTATTACCCTGCCGTCCTAAGTAAATTTGCATGTGCCACCTCTAAAAACTTCAAATAAATATCCTTTTTTGTGTGCCTAGATTGTTCATAGAGCGACATGAGGTAGTCAGTATCTTCCATGCTAAGCGGGTTATTCTCATGATGAGTGTTTATTCACTCGTCCTTGCATGAGAGGGGCGGTAATAGGGATTTCCAGTCCCAAATTCAAAAATTGTAAATAATTAAACAAAACTCCCCCAGGACTGTTGTTGGTATGGATGGTACCCGTTGTTTCGGACCAGCCGTGGAGTGTGATTGTTGGTGGAGGGGGAGTAAACCTTTACTTTTATCGCTTGGGAATCGCCACTAATGTGTTTAGCATGGAAGATACCAATAACTAATGGTCGCGAAGTAAACGAGAAGGGTGCATTTCTCAAATTTTCATTTACCACTGTTTTAAAAACTTGAGCTCTGGCACCGCTGCAAATCACTGCTTCCCTCTGTGAAGGGACTATCAATTTACTTTTATGTTGTGTCATCACCTTCTCAAATAAGCGCCAGATCTTGAGAGCACTATTGTCATCCTCATGCATTGTGTGTAGCTAATGTTGGGTGCATCATGACGGGATCTTTTCTACCATGCATTACAATGTTTAGTCGCTGCTTGAACTTTGGAGGTGATCTGCATTTATGTTTTGCGGTCTCAGAAAGGGCTAGCGATATACCACTATTGTCATATTATATCATGGTTGCTTTGACAAAGTGTTGCCATTTGAGTTATCTTATTATTGCTCGCTAGTTGATTAGGCCATTGTTATGAGTTAATATAATTTTTAAGAGTTATTGTCGACATGGTTAGTCATGATCTTGGCTGAAAACCTGGGTGCTACTTAAGCTTATTTATGTAAACAAGAGCAAAAGAGTTCGTAAAAGTTTTTCTTTTCCACTTTCAGTTTATCAACTGAATTGCTTGAGGACAAGCAAAGGTTTAAGCTTGGGGGAGTTGATACGTCTCCGTCGTATCTACTTTTCCTAATGCTTTTCCTCTTGTTTTGGACTCTAATTTGCATGATTTGAATGAAACTAACCCGGACTGACACTGTTTTCAGCAGAACTACCATGGTGTTGTTTTTTGTGCAGAAATAAAAGTTCTCGGATTGGAACGAAACTTTGCGAGGATTTTTTATACAATAAAAGAGAATTTCTGGAGCAAAGAACCACCGGAAGGGGGGCACCTGGGTGGGCACAACCCACCAGGGCGCGCCCCCTCCCTCCTAGCGCGCCCAGGTGGGTTGTCCCCACCTGGTGGCCCCGCAGACCTCAACCCTGGCACTATAAAATCACATTTTCGGAGAAAAAATTAGGGAGAAAGAATTATCGTGTTTCACGAGACGGAGCCGCCGCCACCTCCTGTTCTTCATCGGGAGGCCAGATCTGGAGTCCGTTTGGGGCTCCGGAGAGGGGGATCTTCGATCTTCATCATCACCAACCCTTCTCCATCGCCAATTCCATGATGCTCCCCACCGGGAGTGAGTAATTCCTTGTAGGCTCGCTGGTCGGTGAGGAGTTGGATGAGATTCATCATGTAATCGAGTTAGTTTTGTTAGGGCTTGATCCCTAGTATCCATTATGTTCTGAGATTGATGTTGCTATGACTTTGCCATGCTTAATGCTTGTCACTTTGGGCCCAGGTGCCATGATTTCAGATCTGAAACATTTATGTTATCACCATTATATCTATGTTCTAGATCCGATCTTGCAAGTTATAGTCACCTACTACGTGTTATGATCTGGCAACCCCGGAGTGACAGAAGTCGGGACACTTCCCGGTGATGACCGTAGTTTGAGGAGTTCATGTATTCACTATGTGTTAATGCTTTGTTCCGGTTCTCTATTAAAAGGAGGCCTTAATATCCCTTAGTTTCCATATGGACCCCGCTGCCACGGGAGGTTAGGACAAAAGATGTCATGCAAGTTCTTTCCATAAGCATGTATGACTATTTACGGAATACATGCCTACATTATATTTATGAACTGGAGCTAGTGCCGTATCGCCCTAGGTTATGATTGTTATATGATAAATATCATCCAATGAATTCACCGATCCAATGCCTACGAATTTCTCTCATATTGTTCTTGCTAAGTTACTACTGCTATCGTTACTGTTACACTTGCTACAAAATCATTGCTATCACTGTTACTATTACTATTGCCGTTGCTACTACTATCAAAACTATCATATTACTTTGCTACTGATCACGAAGTAGGCAATCTCCTTGCCCTTACAAACTTCTTGGTTCAACTCCACAATCTTGTCGGAGGCTCCCAAGCGACACCTAACCAATCTAAGAGACACCACTCTCCAAAAGGCAATAGATGTTGTGTTGATGATGAACTCCTTGCTCTTGTGCTTCAAATGATAGTCTCCCCAACACTCAACTCTCTCTCACAGATTTGGATATGGTGTAAAGATGATTTGAGTGGAAAGCAACTTGGGGAAGGCTAGAAATCAAGATTCTTGTGGTAGGATTGGTATATCTTGATATCAACACATGAGTAGGTGGTTCTCTCTCAGAAAATGTATGCTGGAAGTGTAGGCACGTTCTGATGGCTCTCTCACAGATGGAGAAGGGGGTGGAGGGGTATATATAGCCTCCACACAAAATCCAACCGTTACACACATTTGACCCAACTCGGTCAGACCGAATAGAAGAACTCGGTGAGACCGATTTAGTTCAAAATATGAATGTTAGGAATCTCGGTGGGACCGACTGTAACAACTCGGTAGGACCGATGTGCTAAGGCTTAGTGCAAACATCAACTTGGTGGCACTGATTGCATCAATTCGGTGAGACCAAAGTGAAGCAATAAGGCAACAGAGAAGATGTCAAGCTAACTCGGTGTGACCGATCACAATTTTGGTGAGACCAAAACAATTGCAACAGGCAACAGAGAGTTTGCAAGGCCATCTCGGTGAGACCGAGATCCGTATCGGTGTGACCGAACTGTTAGGGTTTCTGGCAGTGGCTATGTCATATGAACTCGGTGGCTCCGGATAGGATGATTCGGTGGGGCCGAGTTGGAGTTTGGGATTTTGACATATTTGGAATGAGAAAGTGGTTGAGGGCTTTGGAGCAATATCACTAAGCACTTTGAGCAAGCAAGCCATTAAGCAACACCTCATCCCCTTTTAATAGTATTGGCTTTCCTATGGACTCAATGTGATCTTGGATCACTAAAATAGAAAAGAAGAGTCTTGAGCTTTTGCCACTATGTGTCCTTAGCATTTTGAGGGGTCCACATCTCTAGTCCATGCCATGCCATTCATTGAACTTTCTGAAATATTAAACTTGAATGGATATTAGTTCAATGAGCTATATGTTGTTATGAATTACCAAAACCACCCGGGGATTAGTTGCACTTTCACTCGTCTGAGTTCATAGAGTTCGTCGTTGTTCATCCACACCTTTCCATCATATCTTGAGTTAGATCTCATACTTTCTCTGAGATGCCCATAGAAACGCTGTTGTAGTAGATTCAAGATTAACTTTGCATATAAATATACTATATATCTTCTAGAATCAACAGATGGTTCATCAGTACTTCCGCCGCCACCCTTAGGTTTAGCAATTATTTTCCTTTTTGAAACTGTCTGTAGATCCACAATTATAAGTACTTTCAGCTGAAACTTGTTATTCCACACTTAGCAGGAAACTCAGTAATCTTTAACTTAGTTAACTCACCTTTGCATTTGGGTGGCTCATCAGTGTATTATAACTTTCCAGATGTCAAAATTTGCCTTTATTGTTAAGCCGGCTTCATCTTGTTGGGTGGCTTATCCGCCACCTGATGATTGTGCCATCACACCCTTAGCTGCCACTCATAATGCCATTTTATCATGCCGATGGTGTAACCCACCATTTATACTTTTGCAATTTTCAATCTTGTTTAGGTGATTCAGTATGTCGAAGACCACGATCTGTAACTGGGTACCTTCCCAAGTTTCCGAGCTTGTCCTTAAAGATTACCAAGAACAGGGCCTTTTGCCGGCTCAGGAAGAGATAGGCTGGCGAGCCGGCCAAGGAGATGACATTCCCAAACCCGGCGAAGGAGAGGTTGTCCTCTTTATAAACCACCTCCTTAGAGGCTTTTCCCTGCCCAGGTCAAAATTCTTCCGGGATGTCTTAAACTATTTTAACCTTCACCCTCAAGACTTGGCTCCAAATTCTATCTCCAATCTATGCCAATTCCAAGTTCTATGCGAGGTGTACCTTCAGATGGAACCCACCATTCCTCTCTTCAAAGAGTTCTTCAATTTCAACCGCCAAACCGAATTTATCGATGGCCCTTATCTAGAGCTCGGCGGACTCTCAATCCAGAGGCGGAGAGACGGTTGTTTTCCTCTAGTTACCCTTCCAAGTCACCCAAAAGGATGGGTTAAAACATGGTTTTACTGTAGAAATACAGCCCCGGCCGGAGAAAATCCCTTGCCGGGTTATAGACCTGAACATCTCTCCGATGAACTTTGATATCCCCAGCCGGGTTATTCCAGAGGAGCACTCTCAAGCCGCCCTAGTTTATACAAATCTCAGAGCCTTGTTGGCTAATGGTTTGACTGGGGTTGAACTCACCCGTTGTTGGGTCGCCAGGAGGATCCTACCATTGAGTCACTGTAGTAATCTGATGTGCAACTACTCTGGCGGCTTAGACGACCCCCAAAGATACAGCAAGTTTGATTCGGATGCGGAGGACATACCCAAAGTTGTGAAAAAATTACTTGGAGAGCCTCAAGAAGCTTGCAACAAGGTGGGTGATGTCTACTACACAACTTGTTCCTATAGACTCGTGTTGGGCCTCCAAGCGCAGAGTTTTGTAGGACAGTAGCAATTTTACCTCAAGTGGATGACCTAAGATTTATCAATCCGTGGGAGGTGTAGGATGAAGATGGTCTCTCTCAAACAATCCTGCAACCAAATAACAAAAAGTCTCTTGTGTCCCCAACACACCAAATACAATGGTAATTTGTATAGGTGCACTAGTTCAGCGAAGAGATGGTGATACAAGCGTAGTAATGATAGTAGATATTGATTTTTATAATAGGAACCATAAAAAACAGCAAAGTAGCAATTGATAAAATGGAGCACAAACGGTATTGCAATGCTTGAAAATGAGGGCCTAGGGTCCGTACTTTTGCTAGTGCAATCTCTCAACAATGCTAATATAATTGGATCATATAACCATCCCTCAACGTGCGATGAAGAATCACTCCAACATGCGATCATATAACAATCTCTCAACCAATTTATGAAGTGTGAATGCTAGCAAAGTGCATAAGTTTGATCAATGATAATTTCAATCACTTTTCCGTAGCATCATAACAGCAATTCTTTCACATAAAACTTCTCATGTTAAAGTAGCAACCAATTCACATGTTAAGGTTCAAACAATGAATTGTCTTGAAACTCAACAACCTATATTCTTAGTCACCAAACAATTGCAATTCAACTTATTCAACATAGTCTAAGTAAGAGCTCCACATACTCGATCATCATATAGTCTTCCATGATTGCTACTACTCAAAACATATTCTTAGAATAAATGGCATCCATCGAACATAGAGAAAGATAGGGGCTTAATATTTCGCCTCACAACTCATTTATCATAGAGATAATTGTCAACAATAATAAATCATGATCAAATATATTTGACTGGTCATATGTGCCTAGATCTTTCCCCACCACTCGATGTTTGCCAACTAGAGAATAATTGAGGTTGAAATGAGAATGCATTCTATTGACTCTTGCATAAAAGTAAATACTGAAAAGTAAAAGATAGGCCCTTCGTAGAGGGAAGTAGAGGTTGTCATGCACTTTTTATTTGGATGCCCAAGCTCTTAATGCAAAGGAACGTCACGTTATATTGCCCCTTATGATAGCAACCTTTATTAGGCAGTCCGTCACTTTTATTACTTTGCCATCACAAGTTCGTACAATGCTCAATTTTCCCTTACAATAACAGATCAAACATATTTACGAGCAATTTTTATTGCTTTATGCACCGATGACAACTTACTTGAAGGATCTTATTCAATCCATAGGTAGGTATGGTGGACACTCATGGAAAGAAACTGGGTTTATGGGTTTTTGGATGCACAAGTAGTATCTCTACTTAGTACGAATTTTTGGCTAGCAAAAGATCCTAGGCAAACACCACATGTTGGAGGATCCACGACAATATAACTTCTACGCAAATATACACAACCATAACTCATTACGTTGTATTCCTTGTCCAACTTCAACTAATTTGCTCAAGTTTGAAAATAATTAATGGGTATTCACAATCATAGAAGATGTCCAAGATAATATATTTATATGTGAAAGTTCTCTTCCTTATACTAATCATTCATGAATTGCTTGTATGACCAATATTGTGATTGTCAAGCTTCAAAAGATTTCACTTTCTAAAACCAAAGTGAAGCTACTACTAGGCATGTTATGAACATATAATTTCAACTTCATGATATTCAATTCATTCAACAATTTACTCATAGGATATAAGTGAAGCACAAGAGTAAAAGACAAACTACTCCAAAAAGATATAAGTGAAGATCATGTGAGTAGTTAAGTAAATGGGTAGCTATTTGAGAACTCTCTCTTATTTAAAAACTTTCAGATGTAAGTATTTTATTAAAACAGCAATCAAAACAAATTAAAATGACATTCCAAAAATAGCACACATCATGGGAACAAGCAAAAACTTAGGCTCAACCGAGACTAACCGATAATTGTTGATGAAGAAAGGTGGGATGCCTACCGGGGCATCCCCAAGCTTAGATGCTTGAGACTTCTTGGAATATTAACTTGGGATGCCTTGGGCATCCCCAAGCTTGAGATTTTGTGTCTCCTTAATTCCTTTTATACCATGGTTTCCCTAAATCTTAAAAACTTCATCCACACAAAACTCAACAAGAACTCGTGAGATACGTTAGTATAAGTCAATGCAACACCTTATCATTCTCTACTGTAAAAAATCACTAAAATAATTATTTAGTATTGCATACTAAATGCCTCTGCATATTTAATACTCTTATCCTCAAATAGAATCATTAAACAAGCAAAGATATGCAAACAATGCAAACATAACAGCAATCTGCCAAAACAGGACAGTCTGTTAAGGATGCAAGAGTATTCATACTTGTCTAACTCCAAAAATTCTGAAAATTTAGGACAAAGTACGAAATTTGTATACCCATCAACTTAAAAAAATTCAGAATTTTTTGACACTCCAGTGAATTTAAACAATTATGTTACTGGGCGCAAATGTTTTTGTTTTTGCACAGAAGCAAGTCAACTATCATCCACACCATCCCAAAGGCTTTACTTGGCACTTTATTGAAATAAAAGTTATAAAACATGATTAATACAGTAGCCTAATCATGTGAACATATAAAAACAGTAGATAAAAGTATTGGGTTGTCTCCCAACAAGCGCTTTTCTTTAATGCCTTTTAGCTAGGCATGATGATTTCAATGATGCTCGCATAAAAGATAAGAATTGAAACATAACAAGAGCATCATAAATCATAAATTCCTCTGTGATAATAATTTTTAGTAGCATCATGAATAGATTCATCAATATAACCATCGCATAAAGCATTCTTTTCATGATCCAAAAGCATAGAAAATTTATTACTCTCCATATAAGCAATTTTATTCTCATTCACAATAGTGGGAGTATCATATGAAACTCGAATACTAAAAAACGCTTCCACATTAAAAGAGTAATGTTCAGTAAAAGGATATTCAAAATTGTGACAATAATTATCACTATTTTTTATAACATAAGTATCATCACAATAATCATCAAAAGTAGCAACTTTGTTCTCATCATAGATAGGAGGCATGCAATCATCATAGCAAATTTGATCATTCAAAGTAGGGGGCTAAAAAGATCATCTTCATTGATCATATCATCCCAAAGCTTGGGACAAACATTAATTGCAGCAAATAAATTCTCAAACATGTCATTCTCATCAAACATAGCATCCCCAAGCTTGTGGCTTGGCATATCATAAGCATAATCACTCTCATCATTAATAGTATGAATAGCACCAACGGTATAACAATTGCTATCATCATAATTTCCCAAGTTGGTGCCAAAAAGATTTCCAAGATTATAAGAAGTATCATTATCTTCCCAATCATAATCATCACAACAAGCAATAGGCATAACAAAATCATCATCAATAGTGCTCTCGAACATTGTGCCATAAGACAAAGAAGCAATACCATCATCAAGTGCATCATCTTCTACAATTATTTTTGATTCATTTTCATGAGGCACAACAATAATAGAAGCAACATTATTTGGGAGAGATAACTTTTTACCTCTATTCTTTCTTCTTTTCTTCTTCTTCACCACATCATGTGTGGGTTTAATTAATATTTCCGAGCTTCTTATTGATGAGATTGGTTGAATAGGGAGCTCCTCCTCGTCACCTCTTTCATCATAAGAGACAATAGGAGGGAAAGTGGAAATCTTTACCCTTTCATTAGTATTCCTTTTATATTCTATTGGTTTTCCCATATTTCTGTAGTTGGTAATATAAGCATTCTCATTGCAATTTACCATGCAAAACATATATATATATATATTTTAGATTAGTTTCAATGTCGTCCGTGAGAATGAATACTTCAAACCAACTATTTTTATGTGTCAATTCTTCACTCCCCAAAAATAGAAAAATCTCATTATAAAGTTCAAGGGTGGTCAAATCATTACAATATTTGGCCATGATTCGATCATGAAAAAGTTTGCAATGGAAATTAAGATGACCAACCTTATTGCAAAGTTCACAAGTAATAGGACAAAGAGAACATAATTTTGTAGTAGATTCATCTATCACTTTGAGAAAAAAATTGGTTCTATCATGTTTATGCTTCTTACAAAATCTATCTTCCCTATAAGGCACGTCTTCACAAAGTCTTTCCACTCCACAAAAATTGACATGCTTATAAGAAACATTCTTATCATGACTTGTGCAATCATCATTAGCATTTTGGATATTCAAAGAATTCATACTAACAACATTGCAATCATGCTCATCATTCATGCCAAACATTTTATTGAATTCTTCTTCTATCAATTGAGCACAATTTTCCTTTCCATTATTTTCAAGAAAGACATTATAAAGACGAATAATATGAGGCCACCTCAATTCCATTTTTTTGTAGTTTTCTTTTATAAACCAAACTAGTGATAAAACAAGAAACTAAAAGATACAATTGCAAGATCTAAAGATATACCTTCAAGCACTCTCCTCCCCGACAACGGCGCCAGAAAAGAGCTTGATGTCTACTACACAACTTGTTCGGGGGGGGGGGGGGGGGGGGGGGGGGGGGGGGGGGGGGGGGGGGGGGGGGGGGGGGGGGGGGGGGGGGGGGGGGGGGGGGGGGGGGGGGGGGGGGGGGGGGGGGGGGGGGGGGGGGGGGGGGGGGGGGGGGGGGGGGGGGGGGGGGGGGGGGGGGGGGGGGGGGGGGGGGGGGGGGGGGGGGGGGGGGGGGGGGGGGGGGGGGGGGGGGGGGGGGGGGGGGGGGGGGGGGGGGGGGGGGGGGGGGGGGGGGGGGGGGGGGGGGGGGGGGGGGGGGGGGGGGGGGGGGGGGGGGGGGGGGGGGGGGGGGGGGGGGGGGGGGGGGGGGGGGGGGGGGGGGGGGGGGGGGGGGGGGGGGGGGGGGGGGGGGGGGGGGGGGGGGGGGGGGGGGGGGGGGGGGGGGGGGGGGGGGGGGGGGGGGGGGGGGGGGGGGGGGGGGGGGGGGGGGGGGGGGGGGGGGGGGGGGGGGGGGGGGGGGGGGGGGGGGGGGGGGGGGGGGGGGGGGGGGGGGGGGGGGGGGGGGGGGGGGGGGGGGGGGGGGGGGGGGGGGGGGGGGGGGGGGGGGGGGGGGGGGGGGGGGGGGGGGGGGGGGGGGGGGGGGGGGGGGGGGGGGGGGGGGGGGGGGGGGGGGGGGGGGGGGGGGGGGGGGGGGGGGGGGGGGGGGGGGGGGGGGGGGGGGGGGGGGGGGGGGGGGGGGGGGGGGGGGGGGGGGGGGGGGGGGGGGGGGGGGGGGGGGGGGGGGGGGGGGGGGGGGGGGGGGGGGGGGGGGGGGGGGGGGGGGGGGGGGGGGGGGGGGGGGGGGGGGGGGGGGGGGGGGGGGGGGGGGGGGGGGGGGGGGGGGGGGGGGGGGGGGGGGGGGGGGGGGGGGGGGGGGGGGGGGGGGGGGGGGGGGGGGGGGGGGGGGGGGGGGGGGGGGGGGGGGGGGGGGGGGGGGGGGGGGGGGGGGGGGGGGGGGGGGGGGGGGGGGGGGGGGGGGGGGGGGGGGGGGGGGGGGGGGGGGGGGGGGGGGGGGGGGGGGGGGGGGGGGGGGGGGGGGGGGGGGGGGGGGGGGGGGGGGGGGGGGGGGGGGGGGGGGGGGGGGGGGGGGGGGGGGGGGGGGGGGGGGGGGGGGGGGGGGGGGGGGGGGGGGGGGGGGGGGGGGGGGGGGGGGGGGGGGGGGGGGGGGGGGGGGGGGGGGGGGGGGGGGGGGGGGGGGGGGGGGGGGGGGGGGGGGGGGGGGGGGGGGGGGGGGGGGGGGGGGGGGGGGGGGGGGGGGGGGGGGGGGGGGGGGGGGGGGGGGGGGGGGGGGGGGGGGGGGGGGGGGGGGGGGGGGGGGGGGGGGGGGGGGGGGGGGGGGGGGGGGGGGGGGGGGGGGGGGGGGGGGGGGGGGGGGGGGGGGGGGGGGGGGGGGGGGGGGGGGGGGGGGGGGGGGGGGGGGGGGGGGGGGGGGGGGGGGGGGGGGGGGGGGGGGGGGGGGGGGGGGGGGGGGGGGGGGGGGGGGGGGGGGGGGGGGGGGGGGGGGGGGGGGGGGGGGGGGGGGGGGGGGGGGGGGGGGGGGGGGGGGGGGGGGGGGGGGGGGGGGGGGGGGGGGGGGGGGGGGGGGGGGGGGGGGGGGGGGGGGGGGGGGGGGGGGGGGGGGGGGGGGGGGGGGGGGGGGGGGGGGGGGGGGGGGGGGGGGGGGGGGGGGG
Source organism: Thinopyrum obtusiflorum (assembly GCA_036873465.1). Lineage (NCBI taxonomy): Eukaryota > Viridiplantae > Streptophyta > Magnoliopsida > Poales > Poaceae > Thinopyrum > Thinopyrum obtusiflorum. The sequence goes on from JAAAWM010012107.1 coordinate 122,769, forward strand.
GGGGGGGGGGGGGGGGGGGGGGGGGGGGGGGGGGGGGGGGGGGGGGGGGGGGGGGGGGGGGGGGGGGGGGGGGGGGGGGGGGGGGGGGGGGGGGGGGGGGGGGGGGGGGGGGGGGGGGGGGGGGGGGGGGGGGGGGGGGGGGGGGGGGGGGGGGGGGGGGGGGGGGGGGGGGGGGGGGGGGGGGGGGGGGGGGGGGGGGGGGGGGGGGGGGGGGGGGGGGGGGGGGGGGGGGGGGGGGGGGGGGGGGGGGGGGGGGGGGGGGGGGGGGGGGGGGGGGGGGGGGGGGGGGGGGGGGGGGGGGGGGGGGGGGGGGGGGGGGGGGGGGGGGGGGGGGGGGGGGGGGGGGGGGGGGGGGGGGGGGGGGGGGGGGGGGGGGGGGGGGGGGGGGGGGGGGGGGGGGGGGGGGGGGGGGGGGGGGGGGGGGGGGGGGGGGGGGGGGGGGGGGGGGGGGGGGGGGGGGGGGGGGGGGGGGGGGGGGGGGGGGGGGGGGGGGGGGGGGGGGGGGGGGGGGGGGGGGGGGGGGGGGGGGGGGGGGGGGGGGGGGGGGGGGGGGGGGGGGGGGGGGGGGGGGGGGGGGGGGGGGGGGGGGGGGGGGGGGGGGGGGGGGGGGGGGGGGGGGGGGGGGGGGGGGGGGGGGGGGGGGGGGGGGGGGGGGGGGGGGGGGGGGGGGGGGGGGGGGGGGGGGGGGGGGGGGGGGGGGGGGGGGGGGGGGGGGGGGGGGGGGGGGGGGGGGGGGGGGGGGGGGGGGGGGGGGGGGGGGGGGGGGGGGGGGGGGGGGGGGGGGGGGGGGGGGGGGGGGGGGGGGGGGGGGGGGGGGGGGGGGGGGGGGGGGGGGGGGGGGGGGGGGGGGGGGGGGGGGGGGGGGGGGGGGGGGGGGGGGGGGGGGGGGGGGGGGGGGGGGGGGGGGGGGGGGGGGGGGGGGGGGGGGGGGGGGGGGGGGGGGGGGGGGGGGGGGGGGGGGGGGGGGGGGGGGGGGGGGGGGGGGGGGGGGGGGGGGGGGGGGGGGGGGGGGGGGGGGGGGGGGGGGGGGGGGGGGGGGGGGGGGGGGGGGGGGGGGGGGGGGGGGGGGGGGGGGGGGGGGGGGGGGGGGGGGGGGGGGGGGGGGGGGGGGGGGGGGGGGGGGGGGGGGGGGGGGGGGGGGGGGGGGGGGGGGGGGGGGGGGGGGGGGGGGGGGGGGGGGGGGGGGGGGGGGGGGGGGGGGGGGGGGGGGGGGGGGGGGGGGGGGGGGGGGGGGGGGGGGGGGGGGGGGGGGGGGGGGGGGGGGGGGGGGAGGCAGGGGCGGAGTAGGGTGGAGCCAGCACAAAGATCGTTTACCCAGGTTCGGGCCGCGAGGATGCGTAATACCCTAGTCCTGCTTTGATGTATATTTGAGTGTTCTTGAGCCTCCGAACTAGCTATGGTGCGTGGGTCATCCAAAAGATCTGAATCCTCTCCCAGTACGCCGCGGGCCTCCTTTTATAGGCAAAGGGGCTGCCACAGTGGCACACAGGAGGTGGAAAGTTATACAGTGCACAAGCTTATTGCCTGTCATTACAGGACAAAGTGCATTAAATGCGCTACTTAGGTGTCCACTTGCTTTATCGGGAGCGGTAACGAGGTCCGTCCCGTCTGTCGCCGCTCCGCCTTGCTCCGGCACGTGTCCAGGCCAATGAGGCATGCAACGCCATGTAGGCTGGCAGGCTGCTGAGTTGGCATGGTGGTAGGGTCTTCATGAAGATCTGCATGCCACAGCGTAGGTGCTTGCTGAGTTGGCCCAGAGGCCGCACGTCGCCACGCAGGTGTTCGCCTAGTTGATGGGCTGGCAGCTACATGGGAACGGCGGCGGAGCTTTGGCAGATGTGGGCCTGGCTGCGGCCCCGGGGATGTCTTCGGCAAGAGTCTTGCTGGGGCCCCGGCAAGGGGCCTGCCGGGGGTCTCGTGGGTATCCTTGGCAAGGATCTTGCCGAGGATCGTCGTCTTCTGATTCTCATCTGATTTTGTATGCTTCTGATCTTCATGAAGATCTGCATGCCACCATGGAGGCGCCTCCCGATCTTTGGTTCCAATGTGATTGAGGGCATCGGGACTCTTAGGCTCGAGGGTGACGGCCCTGCTGGTGCTGGGCAAGTTGCCCTGGCAAGGCTCTTGCCGGGGCTGTGGAGGCCGCCCCGACAAGGGCCTTGCCGGGGGAGTCCACCTCGCCCTTTTGCTCTTTGTGTTTCCGTCTTGGCGTTGATCTAGTCATCTTGTGCCTTTGCTTCCCCTGCCCCTCCAGGCGTGGCCAGGGCCGTGGGGCTGCGACTGCCCGCGCACAAGTATAGGGGTGCAAAAAGGGACCCCTACTTTTGTACACCGACATGAGCCCCCGGGCCTGGGCCACATATAAGCGTGGAGCGTTATTTGGCCAGGCCCAGAACGGTGCGCGGGCGCGCGTGCGGTGCAGTTTTTATCGTAGTAACTCCCTCGCTCGCTTGCGCTTCCCCACGACCCGCGTTGAATGCGCGACGTGGGGGTCGTGCGTGAGGGGGGGGGGGGGGGGGGGGGGGGGGGGGGGGGGGGGGGGGGGGGGGGGGGGGGGGGGGGGGGGGGGGGGGGGGGGGGGGGGGGGGGGGGGGGGGGGGGGGGGGGGGGGGGGGGGGGGGGGGGGGGGGGGGGGGGGGGGGGGGGGGGGGGGGGGGGGGGGGGGGGGGGGGGGGGGGGGGGGGGGGGGGGGGGGGGGGGGGGGGGGGGGGGGGGGGGGGGGGGGGGGGGGGGGGGGGGGGGGGGGGGGGGGGGGGGGGGGGGGGGGGGGGGGGGGGGGGGGGGGGGGGGGGGGGGGGGGGGGGGGGGGGGGGGGGGGGGGGGGGGGGGGGGGGGGGGGGGGGGGGGGGGGGGGGGGGGGGGGGGGGGGGGGGGGGGGGGGGGGGGGGGGGGGGGGGGGGGGGGGGGGGGGGGGGGGGGGGGGGGGGGGGGGGGGGGGGGGGGGGGGGGGGGGGGGGGGGGGGGGGGGGGGGGGGGGGGGGGGGGGGGGGGGGGGGGGGGGGGGGGGGGGGGGGGGGGGGGGGGGGGGGGGGGGGGGGGGGGGGGGGGGGGGGGGGGGGGGGGGGGGGGGGGGGGGGGGGGGGGGGGGGGGGGGGGGGGGGGGGGGGGGGGGGGGGGGGGGGGGGGGGGGGGGGGGGGGGGGGGGGGGGGGGGGGGGGGGGGGGGGGGGGGGGGGGGGGGGGGGGGGGGGGGGGGGGGGGGGGGGGGGGGGGGGGGGGGGGGGGGGGGGGGGGGGGGGGGGGGGGGGGGGGGGGGGGGGGGGGGGGGGGGGGGGGGGGGGGGGGGGGGGGGGGGGGGGGGGGGGGGGGGGGGGGGGGGGGGGGGGGGGGGTAGGAAAGCCAATACTATTAAAAGGGGATGAGGTGTTGTTTAATGGTCTTTCTTGCTCAAAGTGCTTAGTGTTATTGCTCCAAAGCCCGCAACCACTTTCTCATTTCCAAATATGTCCAAAACTCATAGTCAAACTCAGCCCCACCGAAATCTTCTATCCGGCGCCACCGACTTCATTTGACCAAGCCACTGCTAGAAACCCTAACACCTCGGTCACACCGATACGGATCTCGGTCTCACCGAGATGGCCTTGTAAACTCTCTGTTGCCTCTTGCAATTATTTCGGTCTCACTGGAATGTGCAATCGGTCCCACCGAGTTTTCTTGACCAACTCTCTGTTTGCTCTTTGCTGAAATCGGTCCCACCGAGTTCAAGCAATCGGCTTCACCAAGATGAGGTTTTGCCCTAGCCCTAGCACATCGGTCCCACCGAGTTGTTCCAGTCGGTCCCACCGAGATTCCTAGTGTTCACATTTTGAACTAAATCAGTCTCACCGAGTTCATCTATTCGTTCTGACCGAGTTGGGTCAAATGTGTGTAACGGTTCGATTTTGTGTGGAGGCTATATATACCCTCCACCCCCTTCTCCATATGTGAGAGAGCCATCAGAATGTGCCTACACTTCCAGCCTACATTTTGTGAGAGAGAACCACCTACTCATGTGTTGAGATCAATATATTCCAATCCAACCACAAGAATCTTGATTCCTAGCCTTCCGCAAGTTTTTTTCAATCAAATCATCTTTCCACCGTATCCAAACCTGTGAGAGAGAGTTGAGTGTTGGGGAGACTATCATTTGAAGCACAAGAGCAAGGAGTTCATCATCAACACAACATCTATTACCTTTTGGAGAGTGGTGTCTCCTAGATTAGTTAGGTGTCACTTGGGAGCCTCCGACAAGATTGTGGAGTTGAAACAAGAAATTGTAAGGGCAAGGAGATCGCCTACTTCGTGAAGATCTACCCGAGTGAGGCAAGTCCTTCGTGGGCGATGGCCATGGTGGGATAGACAAGGTTGCTTCTTTGTGGACCCTTCGTGGGTGGAGACCTCCGTGGACTCGCGCAACTGTTACCCTTGGTGGGTTGAAGACTCCATCAACGTGGATGTACGATAGCACCACCTATCGGAACCATGGCAAAAATGTCCATGTCATCATTGTGTTTGCACTCTCCAAACCCTTCCCTTTACCTTCATATGCAATGTTTTACTTTCCACTGCTACACTCTTAGAATTTCATGTGTAGGTTGATTGCTTGAGGGGGGGGGGGGGGGGGGGGGGGGGGGGGGGGGGGGGGGGGGGGGGGGGGGGGGGGGGGGGGGGGGGGGGGGGGGGGGGGGGGGGGGGGGGGGGGGGGGGGGGGGGGGGGGGGGGGGGGGGGGGGGGGGGGGGGGGGGGGGGGGGGGGGGGGGGGGGGGGGGGGGGGGGGGGGGGGGGGGGGGGGGGGGGGGGGGGGGGGGGGGGGGGGGGGGGGGGGGGGGGGGGGGGGGGGGGGGGGGGGGGGGGGGGGGGGGGGGGGGGGGGGGGGGGGGGGGGGGGGGGGGGGGGGGGGGGGGGGGGGGGGGGGGGGGGGGGGGGGGGGGGGGGGGGGGGGGGGGGGGGGGGGGGGGGGGGGGGGGGGGGGGGGGGGGGGGGGGGGGGGGGGGGGGGGGGGGGGGGGGGGGGGGGGGGGGGGGGGGGGGGGGGGGGGGGGGGGGGGGGGGGGGGGGGGGGGGGGGGGGGGGGGGGGGGGGGGGGGGGGGGGGGGGGGGGGGGGGGGAAATTTGCTACTGTCCTACAAACCTCTGCACTTGGAGGCCCAACAACGTCTACATGAAGAAGGTTGTGTAGTAGACATCACTGCTCCTCTTGGGAACCGCCACCACCGGCGCTCGGTTCGTCAACAACCTCAAGCCCGTCGGCGGCGAGTACCTCGTCATCGAACACCTCCCCCTCGGTGGGCGTCCTGGTGCTCGCCATCCCTGGGAGGTGGATGAATAGGTCGTCGCTCACCTTCAGGTATTTGCCCGAGCCAGAGGCAGCAGAGGAGGAAGGTTGGTCGTCGACCACCCCCTCCTCGGCAGCGGCCTTGCCGGCCTCCCCGGCAGACCCCTTGCCGGCCTCCTCGACAGCGGCCTTGCCGGCCTCCCCGGCAGGCCCCTTGGCGGTGGTCTTGGCGGCCTCCTCGGTGGCGATCTTGCCGGCCTCGGCCTCGGCGTCCCTGGCGACCTCCTCGATGATGGTGTTGATGTCCTCCCAGCCCGCCGAGGAAGGGTCTGGATACCAAGAAGGGGAATGAGGCGGAGCAAAAGCCAAGGTTTAAAAAGAAGAAGAAAGAACAGGGACAAAAAGCAAATAACTTACCCACACCGGGCTGGGAAGAAGTAGCACCCTCCCCGCCAGCATTCGTTGCCGGGGCAGAACCCCCGGCACCCAAGCTCGCCTCCTCCTCCTCCATATGCATGGGCTTAGTGGTGGATGCCATTGCCGGGGACGCCCCTCGGGGCAGCATAGTCGAGAGGGCGGCGTGTTGGGGGTGGCCCTCGGCGGCTCCTCCTACTGCCGTTCTTCTCCTGCAAACCCGGCAAGATCAGCATCAAGGATTCACACCCCAAAGTTCATCAATGGGGGAGTGAGTGATGAGCTTACGCTGGGGGCTGAGGCAGGGGCTGCGTCGGGGGCTGCTGTCCGGGCTGCTCTCCACCAACAATGGCGTACCCGAAGTACCCACCGGGGGCTTGTCGCCCGTCGAGGCCCTGGCCCTCTTCGCCACCCTCTATGCCAGCGTCTCCGTGTCCCTGTGAAGATGACGCCAAATCAAAGAAAGATAACACATGAGTAAAGTCAGGAGATGATGTGGGGGGGGGGGGCGAAATACTTACTCTTCCTCCACCTCCTCCTCCACTAGCTTCCTCTTCCTTGCCGGGCCAAAAGATCCGAGGTCAAACTCGGCCTCCAAGGTACTGTCCGAAGGGGAAGGGGATGGGGTCCGGTACCGCTTGGATGAGGAGGAAGCAGTCGCCATCTTCTTCGCCACCACGACCTTCGCCGTCTTCTTCGCTGCCGCGGCCTTGATCGCCCTTGTCTCGCGCACGAGCTGCTCCTGGGGCAGCTGCCGCTGCATGATCCTACCGGGCCGGACCGGCTCACCAGAGCTGGCCCGCCGCAGGACGCACTGCCTCCCCATGACCGGGGGGTCGTTCACCTCGACCTCTTCTTCAGACGACTCGTCGCCCGCGTCCTCAACAAGGGGGGCCTCGGCGTTGACACCGCTGGCCTCCCCGGCAGACTCCACCCACTGGGCAAGCTCCCTCTCCTCCGCGGCCGCGTCAGCCTTGTCCTCCACACCGCCAGTGCTGCCGGCCTCCCTGGCAAGCGCCGCCTCCGCCGCCCTGGCGGCGATGTAGTCCAGCTCCGCCTTGGTGGTGTCCTGGATGAGCAGCGGCTCGTCGCGGACATAAGCCTCCGACAAAGTGTCGAAGAACTCCTGCACCTTCTCCGCTAGCGGCTCAGCCCAGGCCGGGTCAAGGCCATGCGCGTTGAAGTACGGCATCATAGCGATGATGGCGGACTGGAGGGAGTTGTTGCTCAGCAGGACCACTCCCGCCGACAACCCAAACAGGGGCCCCTTGACGGCCTTGCCGGCCTTCGCGGCCCTGCCGGTCCTCTCAGCCCTGCCGTCGCTGTTCACGTCGAGTTGGAAGAGCCTTTGACAGAAATGGGCGTGCCCCATCACCGTGAAGTTATGCTTCAGGCCAGGGCGGAGCCTCATAACGTCGGCCGCATTCCTGAAGTCCCAGGCCGGCCTCCCCTTGTTGTGCAGCGGGGCGATTCGACGACGGATGAAGTCCGCCCCAATCATCTCGAGGGTGAGCCCGGCCATGGTGAGGCGATGGATCCTGGTGGTGGCGATCAAAAGCTTCTTGTCGTTGGCGTCGAGGTCGCTCCAGTCCCCGCGGCGGGTCGGCGGGCTCTGACGAACCCGGCAGAACTCCTGCGGGTCTTTCTCCTTGATCCAGCACCACCGGCCCTGCCACTCCTCCCACCTCTCCTTCTGGGCACCCTCCGGGTACGTGCCCTTCTCCTGGGTCCTCGGGATCTAGGCGATGCTCTCAGAGAGGGCGCCCCCTGGCTGGAGGCGAGGGGAGAAGTAGTGGCGGAAGAGCGCCGTGCTGGGCAGCACCCCGGCAAAACCCTCGCAGAGGTGGGCGAAGAGAGCCATGCACGCCACGGCATTCGGCGTGAGATCCAGAAGATGGAAGCCATAGGTTTGCATGACATCGTTGAAGAAGTCAGAGAAAGGGGGCAGAGCCCGCAAGAGAAGAAATTGACGAAGAAGGGGTACCGATTTGGGCCGTCCTTGGCAAAATCGGCGGGGACGACGCGCGTGGCAGGGTGCCCCGTCGTCTTCCTCCCCCACAGGGGCAAGAAGAAGTTCTTGAGGTGGATCACATCGACCGTCGATGGGAAGTAGGCGAGCTGCGTCCGCCGCACCGCCGACTCGCTCTCCGGTGCCTCCTTCTCCCCAGCATCCTTGGCTGCTCCCTTGCCCCTGCTGGTTTTGGGCGCCATGGCAGCTGGAAGGGGGTGAAGGATCAAGAGCAATGGGGGCGTAGCGGCGGCAAGCAGCGGCAAGAACTTCAAATCTTTCGCCTGAGGAAGAAGAGAGGAACGACAGTTCCGAGATTGGAAGAGGCGCAGAGGGTAAATGAGCAGTGCGCCTGCGGTTATTCCTTTTTATGGGGAAGGCACGGGCCGCCTCTTTACCATTTACCATGATGTGACGCATGAGGGCAGGAACCGCCCCACGCCTGACCCCCACATCATGCACGACCCTCCACGTCGCGCATTCAACGTGGGTCATGGGGAAGCACAGCGAGCGAGGGAGTTACTGCAGTAAAAACTCCGCCGGACGCGCGCCCGTGCACCGTTCTGGGCCAGGCCCCATAGCGCCCCGCGCTTATATGTGGCCCAGGCCCAAGGGCTCCTGTCGGTGTACAAAAGTAGGGGTCCCTTTTTTGTACCCCTTTACTTGTGCGCGGGCAGTCGCAGCCCCACGCCCTGGCCACCCTTGGCGGGGCAGAGGAAGCAAAGCCACAAGACAACCAGAGCAACGCCAAGACAGAAACACAAAGAGCAGAGGGGCGAGGTGAACTCCCCCGGCAAGGCCCTTGCTAGGATGGCCTCCACAGCCCCGGCAAGAACCTTGCTGGGGCAACTTGCCCAACACCAGCAGAGCCGCCACCCTTGAGCCCAAGAGTTCCAACACCATCAACCACATTGGAACCAAGGCTCGGGAGGCACCTCCATGGTGGCATGCAGATCTTTGTGAAGACGAGAAGCATGCAAGATCAGGTGAGAATCAGAAGACGACGATCCTCGGCAAGATCCTTGCCGAGGATACCCACGAGACCCCCGGCAAAGATCCTTGCCGGGGACGACCACGATGCCACGGCAAGACCCTTGCCGAGGCCCCGGCAAGACTCTTGCCGGAGACATCCGCGGGGCCGCAGCCAGGCCCACATCTGCCAAGACTCCACCGCCGTTCCCATACAGCTGCCAGCCCACCAACTAGGCGAGGACCTACGTGGCGACGTGCGGCCTCTAGGCCAACTCAGCAAGCACCTGCGTGGTGGCATGCAGATCTTCGTGAAGACCCTACCACCACGCCAGCTCAGCAGCCTGCCAGCCTACGTGGCGCTGCATGCCTCGTTGGCCTGGACGCGTGTCAGAGCAAGGCGGAGCAGCGACAGACGGGACGGGCCTCGTTACCATCCCCGATAAAGCAAGAGGACACTTAAGTAGCGCATTTAATGCATGTTGTCCTGTAATGACAGGCGATAAGCTTGTACACTGTATACCTTTTCACCTCCTGTGTGCCACTGTGGCAGCCCCTTTTGACTATAAAAGGAGGCCCGCGGCGTACTGAGAGGGGATCCGGACTTTTTGGACCCTGCACGCCTTGTAGCTAGTCCAAGAACACCAGAAAACAGAAACCAGCAGGAGTAGGGTAGTACGCATCACTCGCGCCCGAACCTGGATAATCCCCCCGCGTTGATCTCTCAATCCCGCTCTTTCCATAGCCCCGCGCTCGCCAACTGTAGCAAAAGGGATTCTCATGATCCCGTAGGTGTTGTTTCCCCCGACACTCTGTTAGTAACACTATCAACCGAAAGTTCAACTCCCAGCTGAGTCAAGTGGTTATGATACTTGCAGCTATAGAACTTGTTGGAGACTTCATCTCTCAACCCGGGCATTTGCTTGAAATATTAACTTCAACTCTTGGAACATCTCATATGCTCCATGAAGTTCAAAACATCTTTGAAGTCCTGGTTCTAAGCCGTAAAGCATGGCACACTGCACTGTTGAGTAGTCATCAGATCGAGTCTGCCAGACGTTCATAACATCTGCAGTAGCTCCTGCAGCACGCCTTTCACCTAGCAACGCATCAAGGACATAATTCTTCTATGCAGCAATGAGGATAATCCTCAAGTTACAGACCGAGTCCGTGTAGTTGCTACCATCATCTTTCAACTTAGCTTTCTCTAGGAACGCATTAAAATTCAGGGGGACGGTAGCTCGGGCCATTGATCTACAACATAGATATGCAAAACTATAAGACTAAGTTCATGATAAATTAAGTTAAACTAATCAAATTACTAAAGAACTCCCATTTAAATAAACATCCCTTAAGTTATCTAAGTGATACATGATCCAAATCAATATCAGACGGATTCCAAATGCAACGAAACTTCACGGAGAATTTTTATGGACCATAAGACACCTAATGGGACAAGGCTGCGCCTAGGGGTGCTCCAAGGAGAGCACAACCCACCACGGGTGCCCCCCGGACCGCCTCTTTGCTCTACAAATACCCCAATATTCCCAAAACCCTAGGCGAGTCGACGAAAATCAATTCCAGCCACCACAGAGTCCAGAACCACCAGATCCAATCTAGACACCATCACGGATGGGGTTCACCACCTCCATTGGTGCCTCTCCGATGATGCGTGAGTAGTTCTTTGTAGACCTTCGGGTCCGTAGTTAGTAGCTAGATGGCTTCCTCTCTCTCGCTGACTTCTCAATACAATGGTCTCTTGGAGATCCATATGATGTAACTCTTTTTGCGGTGTGTTTGTTGGGATCTGATGAACTTTGAGTTTATGATCAGTTATATCTTTTTATATCCATGACAGTATTTGAGTTTCTCTAATCTCTTTTATGCATGATCTCTTATAGCCTCGTATTTCTTCTCCGATATTTGGGTTTTGTTTGGACAACTTGATCTATTTATCTTGCAATGGGAAGAGGTGCTTTGTAGTGGGTTTGATCTTACGGTGCTTGATTCCAGTGACAGAAGGGGTACCGACACGTATGTATCGTTGCTACTAAGGATAAAATGATGGGGTCTATCTCTACATAGATAGATCTTGTCTACATCATGTCATCGTTCTTATTGTATTACTCTGTTTCTCCGTGAACTTAATACACTAGATGCATGCTGGATAGCGGTCGATGTGTGGAGTAATAGTAGTAGATGCAGGCAGGAGTCGGTCTACTAATCTTGGACGTGATGCCTATATAATGATCATTGCCTGGATATCATCATGATTATTTGAAGTTTTATCAATTGCCCAACAGTAATTTGTTTACCCACCGTTTACTATTTTTCTCGAGAGAAGCCACTAGTGAAACCTACGGGCCCCGAGTCTCTTTCTCATATATTTGCCTTTGCGATCTACTTTTCTTTTGCATTTATTTTCAGATCTATTAAACTAAAAATACAAAAATACCTTGCTGTGTTTTATTATTATTTATTTTATTTGGCATTCGATCTTTTAATCTACTACAATTTATTTCCCGTCCATGCACCATCTCTGGCGCCGTTACCCGAAAGGGATTGACAACCCCTTTAACACGTCAGGTTGCGAGTGGTTGTTATTTGTGTGCAGAGGCTGTTTACGTTGTGTTGCTTGGTTCTCCTACTGGTCCGATAACCTTGGTCTCATCACTGAGGGAAATACCTACCGTCGCTGTGCTGCATCATCCCTTCCTCTTTGGGGAAATACCGACGTAGTCCTAGCAGACATCAAAAGGAATTTCTGGTGCCGTTGCCGGCGAGTATCTTCAACATATACCAGGTTCCTAATCACAATCTCATCTCCTCGCAATTTACATTATTTTCCATTTGCCTCTCGTTTTCCTCTCCCCCACTTCACAAGAATTTGCCATTTTATTCGCCCCTCTTTTTCGTTCGCCCTTTTTTTTGCCGGATCTGTTTTTGAGTGCAATCTTGTTGTGTAGTCATCATGACTCAAGAAAACACCAAGTTATGTGATTTCTCAAATACCAACAACAATGATTTTATTGGCACTCCGATTGCTCCTCCCACCACTAGTGCGGAGTCTTGTGATATTAATACTGCTTTGCTGAATCTTGTTATGAAAGATCAATTTTCCGGTACTCTAATGTGGATGTCGCGTCCCATCTTAATACCTTCGTGGAATTATGCGATATGCAAAAGAAAAAAGATGTGGACAATGATGTGGTGAAGATGAAATTATTTCCGTTTTCTTTGCGTGATTTTGCAAAAAATTGGTTCTCTTCTTTGCCTCGCAATAGTATCGATTCTTGGAATAAGTGCAAAGATGCTTTTATCACTAAGTATTTTCCGCCCGCAAAAATTATTTCCCTTAGAACCCAGATCATGAATTTCAAGCAACTTGAACATGAGCATGTTGCACAATCTTGGGAAAGGATGAAAATGATGCTAAGGAATTGCCCAACTCATGGGTTAAATCTTTGGATGATCATACAAAAAATTTATGCGGGATTGAATTTTGTTTCTCGTGATCATTTAGATTCCGCCACGGGTGGTACTTTTATGGAAATTACTTTGGGTGAAGCCACCAAATTGCTTGATAATATCATGGCAAATTATTCACAATGGCATACCGAAAGGGCTCCTACTAGTAAAAAAGTTAATTCGGTTGAAGAAATTTCTTCTTTGAGTGAAAAAGTTGATGCTCTTATGAAACTGGTTGCTAGTAAAAATGCTCCTATTGATTTTAATGATATGCCTTTGTCTACTTTTATTGAGCAAAATAGTGATCCCATAGATGTGAATTTTATCTCCCGAAATAATTTCAATAACAATGCTTATAGAGGTAATTTTAATCCTAGGCCTTTTCCTAGCAATTCCCCTAATAATTATGGTAATTCCTATGGAAATCAATCTTATAGTAATAATAGGAACACCTCTGATCTTGAGAATAATATTAAAGAATTTATCAACACGCAAAAAGTTTTCAACACTATCATAGAAGAAAAGTTGAATAAGATTGATGATTTGTCTAGAAGTGTTGATAGAATTGATCATGATGTGGAAAATCTCAAGATGAAAATTTTTGTGTGTAAGGTTGATGAATCAATTAATGCTCTTTATGTTTCTATGGATGAAAGTAATAAAAGAACCGCTATGCTTAGAGCTAAAAGAGAATTTTTAGAAAAATCGTTTTCTAGTGATTACTTTTGTAAAGGTGATGAAGATCTTAAAATGATTGGTGTTTCTTTTATTGATTCCTTGTTTAGTAAAATTAAGATTGATGAAAAAGGGACTGGAGAAGAGTCAACTTTAGCTAGAAGGCGTCCCGATAATTCGGAGGGTGAAAATCTTGTTGAGAAAATTGATAAAAGTGGGTTTGAAGAGGTCAAGACTTTAACTAGTGATGTGCCCACTCTTTTGGATTACAAAGACTTTAATTATGATAGTTGCTCTTTAATTGATTTTTTTTCTTTGTTGCAATCCATGATAAATTCACCCCATGCTTATGAACAAAATAAAGCTTTTACTAAACATATTGTTGATGCCATGATGAAAGCTTTTGAAGAAAAATTGGAATTAGAAGTTTCAATTCCTAGAAAATTGCATGATGAATGGGAACCTACTATAAAAGTCAAGATTAAAAATTATGAGTGTTTTGCTTTGTGTGACTTGGGTGCTAGTGTTTCCACAATTCCGAAATCTTTATGTGATGTACTTGGTCTTACCGATCTTGAAGAATGCTCTTTAAATTTGCACTTGGCGGATTCTACTATTAAAAAGCCTATGGGAAGAATTAATGATGTTATTATTCTTGAAAATAGGAATTATGTGCCCATAGATTTTATTTTTCTCGATATTGATTGCAATCCATCTTGCCCAATTATTCTTGGTAGACCGTTTTTACGCACTATCGGTGCCATGATTGATATGAAAGAAGGCAATATTAAGTTCCAATTTCCTTTGAGGAAGGGTATGGAACACTTTCCTAGAGCAAGAATCAGGCCACCATATGAATCAATCATGAGGGCATCTTATGGATCTCGAACCAAAGATGACAAAACTTAGATCCTTGCTTTATGCCTAGCTAAGGGCGTAAAACTATAGCGCTTGTTGGGAGGCAACCCAATGAATAAAATTTATTTTGTTTTTTTCTCTATGTCCTTGAGTGTTTGCACAATTATGATACTGTTATGATTGTGTTTTTTGTGTTTTAATTAGTGTTTGTGCCAAGTAAAGCCTTTAGGATCTTCTTGGGTGATTATTGTTTGATCTTGCTGAAAAACAGAAACTTATGCGCTCACGAAAACAATTGTTAAAAATCACCAGAACGTGATAAAATGCCAATTATTTTTACGAATATTAATATACAAATTACCCAGGTCGTCCTAAATTTTCATAATTTTTGGAGGTACAGAAGTATTCTAAATAGTCAGATTGCTACAGACTATTCTGTTTTGACAGATTCTGTTTTCTTTGCGTTGTGTGCTTGTTTTGATGGCTTTATGGTTTTCTTTGATGAGTTTTTGCCATAGAAAAGTTGGAATACAGTAGATATAATGCAAAAATAAAATATGAATTGGTTTGATACAGTACTTAAAATAGTGGTTTGCTTTCTTATACTAACGGATCTCACGAAGGTTTTGTTGAGTTTTGTGTGATTGAAGTTTTCAAGTTTTGGGTTATCTTACGATGGATGAAGGAATAAGGAGTAGAAGAGCCTAAGCTTGGGGATGCCCTGGCATCCTAAGCTATTATCCAAAAATGAGCAAACAACTAAGCTTGGGGATGCCCCCGAGTGGCATCCCCTCTTTCTTCTAACGACCATCGGTATTTTACTCGAAGCTATATTTTTATTCGTCACATACTATGTGTTTTGCTTGGAGCGTCTTGTATGATATGAGTCTTTGATTGTTTTATTTTGTGTTTTAAGTCTTGATTCCTTGCTGGACACACCTATTTGAGAAAGCCAAAATTATGTCATGACTTGTTAGAATTGCTCTCTATGCTTCACTTAAATCTTTTATGAGTTATGGAGTTGCTCTAGTGCTTCACTTATATCTTTTTGAGCACCGTGTGCTTTATTATTTTTTAAGAAATGCTCTCTTGCTTCACTTTGATTTGTTTGAGAGTTAGTAAAATTTTTGAAGAAATTCTCTCTTGCTTCACTTGAATTATTTTGAGAGAAAGAAATATTATGCTCATGATCCTCACTTATATTTGTTTGAGCTCATGAAAATCAACATATGAAAATTAGTCCAAAAGTGATAGATATCCAAGAAGGATATAATAAAAACTTTCATGAAGATCATTGGACAAAATAAACTTGATTCTCAGTAATAGTTTTGAGATATGATGATGTGATACGTGAGTTATGTTGATGAGTAATTATGCTTTAGTAAGAATATTGGTGTTAAGGTTTGTGATTCCCTATGCAAGAACGAAAGTCAATAATCATGCAATGAAATTATATCCTATTTGTGGTGCATTATTCGGTGTTAATTATGCTTAATGCTTGCTTACGAGATTATTCGTTTCTTGGTTGGTCGCTTCCCAATCTTTTGCTAGCCTTCATTTTGCACTAAGTATGATCTCTACTTGTCCATCCAAAAACCTTTAAACCAGTTTTGCCACAGGAGTCCACTATATCTACCTATATGCGGTATTCTTTTGCCGTTCTAAGCAAATTTGTATGTGCCATCTCTAATTTTCAAAATAAACTTCTCTTTTGTGTGTTCGTTCCACTCGCAGAGCGGTGAGGGGTGGCTAATATTTTCCATGCTAGATGTGTTATTCTCACGATGAGTGTTTATTCACTTGTCATTGCACGAGAGTAAGGCAAAGGAAATGAAAAAAATGAATTTACTTTATGTTGTCAAATAATAAATTCCTTGGAAAGTGTTGGTATGGAGGGCAACCGTGGATACGACTAGCCATGGAAAGTGAAAGTATGGTTGAAAAAGGAATAAACTTTATCTTCTGTTTGGGAACCGCCTATGATATATCTAGCATGGAAAGTGTTGGGAACTCTAAGTCGTTTTCGTTGGTGGGAAGGATACACCTTCCAAAATGTTTTTATCTCTAAGTTTTTCGCTTTGAGCTCTGACACCTCTACAAATCCCTACTTCCCTCTGCGAAGGGCCTTTCTTTTACTTTATGCAATTTTTATTTTGAATTTGAGTCTCCATCTTCTCTTATAAAAGCACCAACTAGAGGCACTATGATCGCACTTTATTGGGTGTAGTTAATATGCGAGTGTGTCTCATGAATGGATCAATGGTTGAGCATGATGGGCTAGGGATAACTTATTTTAGCGTTGATATTTTGAAAGACATGGTTGCTTGTTGATATGCTTGAGTATTTAAATTATCATGTCAAAACTAGACTATTGCTTTGAATCACATAAAAGTCCAAATGTCCATGCTATAAAGAAAAGATTATGATATGACATGTTAGGCAGCATTCGACCTCAAAAATTCTGTTTTTATCACTTACCTACTCGAGGACGAGTAGGAGTTAAGCTTGGGGATGATGATATGTCTCCAACATATCTAAATTTTTTGATTGTTCCATGATGTTATATTATATTTCTTGGATGTTTTATAATCATTTTATATCGTTTTTTGGTACTAACCTATTGACATAGTGCCAAGTGCCAGTTGCTGTTTTCTGCATGTTTTTTACATCGCAGGAAATCAATTTCAGACGGAGTCCAAATGCGACGAAACTTCACGGAGAATTTTTATGGACCAGAAGACACCTAATGGGCCAAGGCTGCGCCTAGGGGGTGCTCCAAGAAGAGCACAACCCACCAGGGCTCGCCAGGAGGCCCAGGAGCGCCCTGGTGGGTTGTGCCCACCTCGGGTGCCCCCCGGACTGCCTCTTTGCTCTATAAATACCCCAATATTCCCAAAACCCTAGGGGAGTCAACGAAAATCAATTCCAGCTGCCGCAGAGTCCAGAACCACTAGATCCAATCTAGACACCATCACGGATGGGGTTCACCACCTCCATTGGTGCCTCTCCGATGATGCGTGAGTAGTTCTTTGTAGACCTTCGGGTCCGTAGTTAGTAGCTAGATGGCTTCCTCTCTCTCCCTGAATTCTCAATACAATGGTCTCTTGGAGATCTATATGATGTAACTCTTTTTGCGGTGTGTTTGTTGGGATCTGATGAACTTTGAGTTTATGATCAGTTATATCTTTTTATATCCATGAAAGTATTTGAGTTTCTTTGATCTCTTTTATGCATGATCTCTTATAGCCTCGTATTTCTTCTCTGATATTTGGGTTTTGTTTGGCCAACTTGATCTATTTATCTTGCAATGGGAAGAGGTGCTTTGTAGTGGGTTTGATCTTACGGTGCTTGATCCCAGTGACAAAAGGGGAACCGACACGTATGTATCGTTGCTACTAAGGATAAAATGATGGAGTCTATCCCTACATAGATAGATCTTGTCTACATCATGTCATCGTTCTTATTGCATTACTCTGTTTCTCCATGAACTTAATACACTAGATGCATGCTGGATAGCGGTCGATGTGTGGAGTAATAGTAGTAGATGCAGGCAGGAGTCGGTCTACTAATCTTGGACGTGATGCCTATATAATGATCATTGCCTGGATATCGTCATGATTATTTGAAGTTCTATCAATTGCCCAACAGTAATTTGTTCACCCACCGTTTGCTATTTTTCTCGAGAGAAGCCACTAGTGAAACCTACGGCCCCCGGGTCTCTTTCTCATATATTTGCCTTTGCGATCTACTTTTCTTTTGCATTTATTTTCATATTTATTAAACTAAAAATACAAAAATACCTTGCTGCGTTTTATTATTATTTATTTTATTTGGCGTTTGATCTTTCAATCTACTACAATTTATTTCCCGTCCACGCACCATCTCTGGCGCCGTTACCCGAAAGGGATTGACAACCCCTTTAACACGTCGGGTTGCGAGTGGTTGTTATTTGTGTGCAGGGGATGTTTATGTTGTGTTGCTTGGTTCTCCTACTGGTTCGATAACCTTGGTCTCATCACGGAGGGAAATACCTACCGTTGCTGTGCTGCATCATCCCTTTCTCTTTTGGGAAATACCGACATAGTCCTAGCAGACATCAAGGCTCCTGCTGGTTGTCGATATTATGAAACATGATCATCTCATACGTCAATATATATTACATCACATCTTGACCATATCACATCACAACATGCCCTGCAAAAACAAGTTAGACGTCCTCTACTTTGTTGTTGCAAGTTTTATGGGCTGCTACGGGCTTCTAGCAAGAACCATTCTTACCTACGCAAAAACCACAACGATGATTCATCAAGTTTGTTGTCTTAACCTTCTTCATGGACCGGTCGTAGTCAAATTCGATTCAACTAAAGTAGGAGAAGCAGACACCCGCCAGCCACCTTTATGCAAAACTAGTTGAATGTCTGTCGGTGGAACCGGTCTCATGTGCGTGGACATGTAAGGTTGGCCCAGGCCGCTTCATCCCACAATACCGCCGAATCAAAATAAGACGTTGGTGGTAAGCAGTATGACTATCACCGCCCACAACTCTTTGTGTTCTACTCGTGCATATCATCTACGCATAGACCTGGCTCGGATGCCACTGTTCGTAAACGTTGCATGGAAAACAAAAAAAATTCTACGCACACGCAAGATCTATCCATGGAAATGGATAGCAACCAGAGGGGAGAGTGTGTCTACGTACCCTTGTATACCGTAAGCGAAAGCGTTAGATAACGTGGTTGATGTAGTTGAACTTCTTCGCGCTCCAACCGATCGAGTACCGAACGTACGGCACCTCCGCGTTCAGCACACGTTCAGCTCGCTGACATCCATGCCTTCTTGATCCAGCAAGACGGTGATGTAGTGGATCCAGCAGCACGACGGCATGGTGACGGTGATGGTGATGCTATCTCCGCAGGGCTTCGCCTAAGCACTACGAAAATATGACCGAGGGTGTAAACGGTGGAGGGGGGCGCCGCACGCGGCTAAGACAATGTTTGTCCTTGTGTGGCGCCCCCTCCCACATATATATAGGTGGCGAGGAGGGAGGAGCAGTCAAGGAGGCACCCCAAGTAGGCCGAATCCTACTTGGGATCCTCCCCCAAGCCGCCCCCCCCCGGGGGGGGGGGGGGGGGGGGGGGGGGGGGGGGGGGGGGGGGGGGCCCCCCCCCCCCCTTTCCTTTCTCCCATGTGGAGGGGAAGGCAGGAGAGGCTAGCCCTCCCCCTTTCCTCCCTAGGGCCGGCGGCCAGGGAGAGGGGCGCGCCAGCCCCCTTGTCGGCCGGTGTGTCTCTCCCCTTGGCCCATTAGGCCCATAGACCTCCCGGGGGTGTCCGGAACCCCTTCCGGTGTCCTGTTGATTATCCGGTGCATTCCGAAACTCTTCTGGTGTCCGAATATAGTTGTCCTATATATCAATCTTTACTTCCGGACCATTCCGGAGCTCCTCGTCATGTCCGTGATCTCATCCGGGACTCCAAACAACATTCGGTCACCAAATCATATCACTAATATAACACTATATCGTCAATGAATGTTAAGCGTGCGGACCCTACGAGTTCGAGAACTATGTAGACATGACCGAGACACCTCTCCGGTCAATAACCAATAGCGGAACATGGATGCCCATATTGGCTCCTACATTTCTACGGAGATCTTTATCGGTCGAACCATATGACAACATATGTAATTCCCTTTGTCCATCGGTATGTTACTTGCCCGAGATTCGATCGTCGGTATCTTCATACCTAGTTCAATCTCGTTACCGACAAGTCTCTTTACTCATTCTGTAATACATCATCTTGCAACTAACTCATTAGTCACTTTGTTGCAAGGCTTCTTATGATGTGTATTACCGAGAGGGCCCATAGATACCTCTCCGATACTCGGAGTGACAAATCCTAATCTCGATCTATGCCAACTCAACAAACACCTTCGGAGATACCTGTAGAGCATCTTTATGATCACCTAGTTATGTTGCGATGTTTGATAGCACACAAGGTATTCCTCCGGTATCCGGGAGTTGCATAATCTCATAGTCGAAGGAATATGTATTTGACATTAAGAAAGCAATAGCAATAAACTGAATGATCAATATGCTAAGCAAACGGATGGGTCTTGTCCATCACATCATTCTCCTAATGATGTGATCCCGTTATCAAATGACAACACATGTCCATGGTTAGGAAACCTTAACCATCTTTGATAAACGAGCTAGTCTAGTAGAGGCTTACTAGGGACACGGTATTTGTTTATGTATTCACACATGTATTTAAGTTTCGGATCAATACAATTCTAACATGAATAATAAACCTTTGTCATGAATAAGGAAATATAAAATAACAACTTTATTATTGCCTCTAGGGAATTTCCTTCAATCATATCTACTATACGACTCACGTCTGACCTTTCGGTCTTCAGTGTTCCGAGACCATGTCTGTACATGCTAGGCTCGTCAAGTTTAACTCAAGTATTCTGCATGTGCAAAACTTTCTTACATCCATTGTATGTGAACGTAGAGTCTATCACACCTGATCATCATGAGATGATTCGAAACGATGAACTTTGGCAATGGTGCATACTCGGGGAGAACACTTTTTATCTTGAAATTTAGTGAAGGGATCATCTTATAATGCTACCGTCGTTCTAAGCAAAGCATCATCATGATCTCCATCGTCACCGGCTCGACACCTTGATCTTGCGTCGGGGTTGTCTCGCCAACTATTGCTTCTACAACTATTGCTAATAGCGATAAAGTAAAGCAATTACATGGTGCTTTGCATTTCATACAATAATTAAAAGACAACCCTAAGGCTCCTGCCAGTTGTCGATATTATGAAACATGATCATCTCATACAACAACGTATATCACATCACGTCTTGCCATATGACATCACAACATGCCCTGCAATAACAAGTTAGACGTCCTCTACTCTGTTGTTGCAAGTTTTACGTGGCTACTACAGGCTTCTAGCAAGAACCGTTCTTAATTATGCAAAAACCACAATGGTGATGATCAAGTTTGTTGTTTATCGTTCTTCAAGGACCGGCCATAGTCAAATTCGATTCAACTAAAGTAGGAGAAACAGACACCCGCCAGCCACCTTTATGCAAAACAAGTTGCATGTCAGTCGGTGGAACCGGTCTCATGTGTGTGGACATGTAAGGTTGGTCCGGGCCGCTTCATCCCACAATACCGCCAAATCAAAATAAGACGTTGGTGGTAAGAATGACCATCAACGCCCACAACTCCTTTGTGTTCTACTCGTGCATATCATCTACGCATAGACCTGGCTCGGATGCCACCTATTGGGGAATGTTGCATGGAAATCAAAAATTAACTACGCACACGCAAGATCTATCCATGGAGATGCATACCTTCGAGAGGGGAGAGTGTGTCTACGTACTCTCATAGACCGTAAGCGGAAGCATTTGTTAACGCGGTTGATGTAGTCGAACTTCTTCGCGATCCAACCGATCAAGTACCGAACGTATGTCACCTCCGCGTTCAGTACACGTTCAGCTCGATGAGGTCCTCGCCTTCTTGATCCAGCAAGGCGGGCGAAGTAGTAGATGAGTTCCGGCAGCACGATGGTGTGGTGACTAGTGATTGTGAACTCGTTCCCGTAGGGCTTCGCCGTGCACTGCGAAAAACTAGACGAAGGACTAAACTGTGGAGAGGGGCGCCGCACACGGCTAAGAGATTGTCGTGGGTTGTGTGGCGCCCCTTCCTCATGTATATATAGGTGTGGGGGGAGGGGAGGCAGCCAAGGCGCCCCCAAGGGCGGCGGCGGCCACCCTTGGCCCCTGCCCTGCCCCCCTTTCCTTCTAGGCGTACGGGAGGAAGGCAGGGGGAGGTGGTGCCCCCCCCTTTCCTTTCTCTCATGAGGAGGGAAAGGCAGGAGGGGCCAACCCTCCCCCTTTCCTTCCTCTAGGGCCGTCGTCCAGGGAGAGGGGTGCACCAACCCCTTGTGGGCTGGTGTGTTCCCCCCTTTGGCCCATTAAGCCCATATAGCCTCCCGGGGCTTCCTGGAACCCCTTCCGGTGATCCGATAACTACCCGATACCTCCCGAAACTCTTCCGGTGTCCAAATAGCATCGTCCTATATATCAATATTTACCTCCGGGGCACTTCCGAATATCCTCGTCATGTCTGTGATCTCATCCGAGACTTTGAAAAACATTCGGTCACCAAACCACATAACTCATATAACACTATATCGTCAACGAACGTTAAGCATGCAGACCCTACGGGGTTGAGAACTATGTAGACATGACCGAGACACCTCTCATGTCAACAATCAATAGCGGAACCTGGATGCCCATATTGGTTCCTACATATTCTACGAAAATCTTTATCGGTCGACCCTTATGACAACATACGTAATTCCCTTCGCCTATCGGTATGTTACTTGTCCGAGATTCGATCGTGGTATCTTCATACCTAGTTTAATCTCGTTACCAGCAAGTCTCTTTACTCGTTCCGTAATACATCATCTCGTAACTAACTCCTTAGTCAATTTGCTTGCAAGCTTCTCGTGATGTGCATTATCGAGAGGGCCTAGAGATACCTCTCCGATACACGGAGTGAAAAATCCTAATCTCGACCCATGCCAACTCAACAAACACCTTCGGATATACATGTAGAGCATCTTTATGATCATCCAGTTATGTTGTGACGTTTGATAGCACACAAGGTATTCCTTCGGTTTCCGAGAGTTGCATGATCTCATAGTCAAAGGAATATGTATTTGACATTAAGAAAGCAATAGCAATAAACTGAACGATCATATGCTAAGCTAACAGATGGGTCTTATCCATCACATCATTCTCCTAATGGGGGGGGGGGGGGGGGGGGGGGGGGGGGGGGGGGGGGGGGGGGGGGGGGGGGGGGGGGGGGGGGGGGGGGGGGGGGGCCCCCCCCCCCCCCCCCGAGATTGACGGCTGGGGCCCGGGCCACTGTCCATTGACACAATCATGGGGCAAATCATCCAACCCCTCGTAAAGTGTGGCAAATCATCTAACCCCCGGAGACAACATGGAGGCGACCAACTTTTCTCCTCGACCCACCAACGCCACCTTGGGTACTACTGGACTCCATCAGACGCTTAGGAGGGGAGAGGGAGGAGGAGGATCCCGTATCTGTGTGCTAGGTTTGTGTTACCTATGGTTCTCTAGTTGTTCATCGTTTGTGAAATCGAGACATCGACAACAATGGAAACAATGGTGCCTCCACTTTTCCCATGTCGATGGCCTTCCTCGTAGGGGCGTCGACGAGTCAAGGGATTATTTTGATCTCCGAGCATTCGGTCCAGCGTGATTAGCATTGTTCCACGATGACATAGCTAGTAGAGGGGATGATGTTCAAGCGTGTTTTTCTTCTTCATTTCCACCTTCTTCTGATGAAGCTCAGTCACATACGACTCTGTCGGTGAAGTTGTGAGATTGTGTCCCCCTCCTGACTGACTAGAGTTGTGATTGTCCATGGGCCCTTCTAGGCAAAAAATTCTTCGAGACGACACTCTGTCTAGATCGTGGTCGCCAACATCTTCTGGTATACATCGATGACTTCTCGGTTGTTGCTTCTGAAAGCTCATGGGTTCCAACAAAGTTACTCAGGTAAGAAGGAGGCCCAGAGGCAGCAACAGTGCCACTCATGGTGCACCGCTGAGGGATGCAAAAGGAAGATGGTGTTGTTTTCCTCAAGAACTTACTTGTAACAAATTTCTTATCCTTGTAAGGGAGTACTTACAAGCACTAATTTTATGTAATATTATTTAGCCTTATCTATTTTCCAAAACAAACATGAAAGAAGTTTCTTCACCAGATATGTGGGGGAAACTCGAGATGCATGAGATGGACCTGTAGATAACTACAGAGGACTTTGATGCAAATTGTTGTCTTGTCTCGGCCCTTTGTTGTTTCATTTTTTTCGGTCCGATGTATTTGTCTAATATCAATAAAGTTGGATAGTTTACTCCGAAAAAAAGAAACAAGTATGCAAAAGTGAAATAGAAAATGTGAAGTAATGTGTAGCGACCCGACCCAAATGGATCAAGTCTCTGTGCTTATGTGTCATCCCTGGATCGGTATGCTGACACACACAGTACTCGAGGATTTATAACAGAGTACATTCACATGTAAAAAGTAACATAAATACTATTACCTCAATCCATATAGCGGAAATAACAACAAAGTTGTAGAGTCCCAACAACACCAACTGCAAAGTTGAGTGTAGACATCGTAACCCTATCGTATCACTTACTCGTCATAAAATTCCTGGAACATGAGATGTTGCAGCCATGTAGGTCAGTACATTGAATGTACTGGCAATTTCACACCATAAAGTAATAATGAAAAATGTCTATCTCTATATGCATATTTGGCTGGTGGAGGCTCTAGGTTTAATTTTGCATAAAGCTAATTTTTCCCTACAACAAAGGAATACATTTTTATTTTACTACCAAGTTTATGCCATTATTGAGAAGGTTCCTCCAACTCAATCCCAAAATTCCCAAATTATTAATAACCCAATACATTAATTAAGTAATGTGATGAGATCAACCAATAATCACTTCTAGATACTCAAAGTTGTCCATAACCGGGGACACGGCTAATCATGATTAGTTTGTACACTCTGCAGAGGTTTACGCACTTTTCCCCACAAGACTCGACCACCTCCATGATCGAAAGATCGAGACACAGTCTTTCTGAAGCATTAACTCTTTACTCTGGGTAGACAGGTACACCTACTTTCCCTTACATCTGCTAGTCTACCACTGAAAGAGGTCACACAACTTACTCAACTATGCCAGAGCCCATAATGGCTTGTGGCTGCACACGGAAGTTTCTAGGCATGAAATATCGTATGATCCCTTTGAGCCTGGGTGATATTCCATAGGGTAATCACACGGGTACTCCGGGATTCCCTTGGGCAAGCACTGGTTTCTCCAGGTGCCCGGGAAAGCCACTGGTTTCTCCAGGGTGCCCCAACCATTCCACCCAGATGTGTGTTAATGTTGCCACCTTAAGTTACCCTTCAAAACCATCAAATAAAACTCATGGACACAAACATATATTTTTAACAGCAGCAAAATTATGTGATTTTGATCTTAACAGAGGGTACATGTGATGAGTTTCGATTTGCAAAAAGAATCAATTAAAACGGCATTACGAAACTCAAACTATAGTCAAACGAAGTTTAAATCAGATCTGAACAAAATCAAATTTTAAAACTTAAAAAAATATTTGAGTTGGTTTACTGGATAGATGAGATCATAACCAAGTATTGGGCGTTCATTTCGTTGGATTTGGACAAACGAGTAAAAAGCTGTGACCGTTTGAAAACCAGGGACTAATCTGTAAAAGAAAACTAGCGAATAGGTCCCTAGCAGAAAAATAAAAATAAAAAGAAAAATATATGGAACGAACGTTCGCTACAGAACCTAATCTAATGAATTCGTTCGCTACAGAACCTAAACTAGCGAACGTCCACTAAAAAAATCGTTTCGAAAAAAAACAGCACACGATCTGGATCGTTGGACCCAGATCGGAAGGGCGAGGGGCGGCGGTTACCAGCGACGGCGGCGAGGCAGACGGCGGTGGCGGCGGCTGCGGACGGCGGCTCCGGCGTCAGCGGGAGCGGCACGGGGCAGCGGCGACGGCTGCGCGGGGCGGCGACGCGGTGGAGCAGCGACGGCGGCGCGGTGGTGAACTCCGGCGCCGGCGGCTTCGGTGGGAGCTGAGGAGGAGAGAGGGGGTTCGGGGCGGCTATTTAAAGGAGGGAGGGGAGGGGTGCGGCGGCTTGGAGGAGGGGACAAGCAGAGGCGGCCGCGGGAGGCGTGCCCGAGGCGGACATGGGCGGCGGCGGCGGGATCGCTCGGGACTTCGTCCCGAGCTCGGAGACGGAGGCGGCGCGCGGCTTGGGCCGGCTCGGCTGAGCGCGGCCCAGTTCGGTAGGTTTCTTTTAAAAAAACACAGACACATCAAAAGAAAAATAAAACCAAATAAAAATATAATATAGGCATATTATATATCACAATTTTCAGAAAAATATTTTCTAAAACATGAACATTTTTTTAGCGGCAAATAAATTCCAGAAAAATTTAAATAAAGCAAACAGTACTACTGGTTCATTTAAAAACCAAATAAAAATATTTTAAAATACCAAAATGATTTCAAACTCATTTTTCTCCACTTTTCTAGTGTAGGGAATCATTTTACCCTATTTTCCATATATTTTATTTTTGGAGAAAAATAATTTGAATAAAACCAAATAACTCCAAATTGAAAGTGGGTTTCAAAATAACTACAAAAGGAATTTCAATTTGATTTTTCTGAAACTTCCAACTCTCTTTCCTTAGCATTTGAAGAAGTCATTTTATCTTCTCTCGGGAAACTCATTGAGTTGCATAAAGTTTACGAGTTTGGAATATTTCCAAATGGAACTCAAATCTTTTCAAAACCCTTTTCATTTAATTAAATGGAAGAAGTCATATCGTCTTCACTCATGGAGATCATAAATGCAAGGTGAAAGTTTGGGAAAGTCATTTCATTCCCTCTCATTCTACTTTCAAAAAGTTTCAAATTCCACTCAATTTCACACAACAAATCACACAAGCAATCATTATTACTTAATTAATATAACATTCCAAAATTTAGAATTTTGGGATGTTACAAACCTACCACCCTTAAAATGAATCTCACCCTCGAGATTCGGAGAGGCTAGCTAGAAATAGGTTAGGTTCGGGATCTTCTCAAAATCCATCGATTGTCACAGGGGGTCTGGGGTGCTACCACCCTTAGAAGCATGGTTACGGTTCCATCAAAACTCAGGTCGTACATCCTTATTGTTGGCAGTGTCAATTCTTCTCAGATTCTCGGGAAAATTCCTACTCTGGCTCTTCCGGTAGTGGCATAACCTTTTCCTTAATTCTTCTGTCCTTTTATCTTGTATGGTCCTCCTGTGACTGGGTCTTCTTAGCTGACGGGTGTGGCGCCAATACTAAACAACTAACGATATCTCATGGTGGTCATCACACAATTTGACTGGGTCCCTGTAGGAAAATGGGTTTCGGTTGATCCTCACCGTATATCCTACGGTTGGCAACAGCTGCCCTTGTACAAGGGGAAAAATTGTCATACCATTCTAAGGTTCAAACAAGGTTTTTGATATCATCGTCTCTCTCTACTATGGGTAAGTCACTCAGATTTACCATCCCACATAGCAAAGGAGAATAATAAGAGTAAGTCGGCATGGTGATCAATCCATTCCGCACCCAAATCATTACCTTGTATGTGGTTTAGCGAATCTCATATTCTAACACTCGGTCATCCTTACAAGCATTGCAGAATTTCTCTTGTCCACGAACTGGGTTCAGAAAAATCCATTGATTCTGCAAGCCAAACAAACATCTATCGTTTCTTCACAACTCTCAGGTTTTGCGTAACTCCTATAAGATCGTCTGTTGATAAAGTCGTAACTTCTTCCAGGGTTTTCCTTCAGCAAGAGTGTGCTTGCTTCTTGTCAGGTCCTGGAGCCTGTGGGTTATGGCCCATCTCATCACTTGTAAACCTTGAACTCATCATCGGGTTGCAACTGATCATCATTCCAACATCCAGCTTCCTAGCATCCTTAAATCCATCCAATTTGTAAGTCTCACTTCCTTCTGTTGGTACAAAACTAAAATGTAATTACTCAGACTCATCACTGACTGATCACTTCTAAGGTCTGACGTAGCTAACCACTAGCTCTTGTATCCGGGTAATGGTGTTGGGTTTTACCACCCATAAAAATGAAAAGACTCCTAGTTTCTTCAAAATCTTAGTCCATGAATCATGATTTCACTCATTGCCTATATACTAGCAACTCATAAAATCCTAATCAGTACCAATGATGCTAACTGTATTGCTTCTCAAATTATTACAATCTCCTGGATTTCCATTACATGCCTCAACTCGACACCTCAATATAAAAAGAAATGTTCCCACTACTACTAGTATATTTCTTTTTTTTGACACAACTATTTAGCACAAGTCTCCTTCTCATTGGGACAATCTCTGGCAAAGTGCGCTGCTTCATTACAGCAGAAACATATTACTTCTGACAAGTCTCGGGGTTTCCTTGTGATTACAAAGCCTCCTTGGGTCCTCGGCTTCCTTTTTGGGCAGCCGTTGAAGTAGTGCCCTGAATCTTTACACCCGAAACATGTGATATGACTCAGGTGCTTCTTTGTAGAAATTGGGTTGTTCTCAGGATACATTCTATTTCTCTTCCTGGACTTTTCCGTACCAATCAGGGCTTCTATTTCCTGTGGGTCATACTCTACTTCCTCTGTCAGGAATTCTACTAGATCCTCCTTCGGACAATTCTGGGAGATGTGTCCTTCTTCTCCACATGAATAGCATGACTTGGTGCAGGGTTTAATTGGGTATTCTTCGGGTGTGTCCTCCACCTCTTCCTTCATCACAGGTTCTTCTAAAATTTCCATGAGGGCTCCTTTCATTGCTTCTTTCTTCTGATGGATGGTTCTTTGTACCATGGGGTAAATGTGACACTGAGCAGGGTAGTGGATAGTCCCTTCACAGAAGAAACAAGTAATCTGCCTAGTTGGGCATTCTTCAGCTGGGTGACTTTCTTCACAATGAGGGCATTCATCCTTGTTTTCTTTATGGTTGTGTCCTATTTCTCCACAGAGCTTGCATGCACAAGGTTTCTTCATATCATTTCCATAAGACTTCAATTTCTGGGACACAAGCCGAGACTTTAGCAGAGTCAACTTAAATTCTTCCCAAGTGGTTACTCTTTGCCATCCATTGATGGTTTGGTACATCCTCCACCAAGTAGCAGCACCTCTTTCAAAGCACTGAAGAGCATGCTGGGCCATATCCTTTTCGGCTATAGTGTTATTCTTCATGTGATCTTCCATGTTCTGAATCCATCGGTCCCTCTCCAATTGAGTCATCAGTCCAGAAATTATGAGTTCATCTCCATTCATCCTCTATTGGTTACAAGGGTTTTGGGGTGGGATAAGAGAGATAGAGAGGGATACACACAATACAAACAATAGTTTTTTTGAAAAGACAGTTTTATTTTGTGTGGCCGTCGGAAAAACATCAATCAAATGACAGCTCATAATCGTCGCATTTAACATAAGTATATACAGGGGTTTGGTCTCCTAAAGGTCAATAAATCTTCAAAGTCGTCAAACTCTTCAAATCTTCAGAGTATTCAACTGTTGTAGCTTCAACACTTCTAATGCATGGTGAAATCCTCTTTATTCTGGACTGGTCTTAGTTGTCCGATATCTTCTCGGAGTGGTCTCATCAGTCGAATCTTCGTGTGGTCAAAAGGGGAAAGGGGTATAGTCTAACTACTTGAGGTGAGAGGAAATACTTGGTAAAGCTTAGAAAAGATGAGAGTTAAGGGATCTCTTTTGAAAATAAAGTTTTAGAGAAATCCATTCCTATGGGCTTGCCAGTTTCTAGGGGTCACATCCTACAGTCAACCTGTGCACTGATACCATCTTGTAGCGACCCGACCCAAATGGATCAAGTCTCTGTGCTTAAGTGTCATCCCTGGATCGGTATGCTGACACACACAGTACTTGAGGATTTATAACAGAGTGCAATCACATGTAAAAAGTAACGTAAATACTATTACCTCAATCCATATAGCGGAAGTAACAACAAAGTTGTGGAGTCCCAACGACACCAACGGCAAAGTTGAGTGTAGACATCGTAACCATATCGTATCATTTACTCGTCATAAAATTCCTGCAACATGAGACGTTGCAGCCATGTAGGTCAGTACATTGAATGTACTGGCAATTTCACACCATAAAGTAATAGTGAAAAATGTCTATCTCTATATGCATATTTGGCTGGTGGAGGCTCTAGGTTTAATTTTGCATAAAGCTAATTTTTCCCTACAACAAAGGAATACATTTTTATTTTACTACCAAGTTTATGCCATTATTGAGAAGGTTCCTCCAACTCAATCCCAAAATTCCCAAATTATTAATAACCCAATACATTAATTAAGTAACGTGATGAGATCAACCAATAATCACTTCTAGATACTCAAAGTTGTCCATAACCGGGGACACGGCTAATCATGATTAGTTTGTACACTCTGCAGAGGTTTGCGCACTTTTCCCCACAAGACTTGACCACCTCCATGATCGGAAGATCGAGACATAGTCTTTCTGAAGCATTAACTCTTTACTCTGGGTAGACAGGTACACCTACTTTCCCCTACATCTGCTAGTCTACCACTGAAAGAGGTCACACAACTTACTCAACTATGCCAGAGCCCATAATGGCTTGTGGCTGCACACAGAAGTTTCTAGGCATGAAATATCATATGATCCCTTTGAGCCTGGGTGGCAATCCATAGGGTAATCACACGGGTACTCCGGGATTCCCTTGGGCAAGCACTGGTTTCTCCAGGTGCCCGGGCAAGCCACTGGTTTCTCCAGGGTGCCCCAACCATTCCACCCAGATGTGTGTTAATGTTGCCACCTTAAGTTACCCTTAATTATTATCTCTCGCATCTTTCATGAATCACACATGCCAATCCCCGTCTACAAGCATGGCTAAGCAATATATGACAAAACGAATAATCCCGGGGTGTTTCAAGGATCATAGGTTCCTACCTCATGAACTACATAGCAAACCCAATTCCCAATCATACTCATGCAAATTTGTAAGGGTGAACTAATGCATAATAAAAACTGGGTATAGAAAAGTATGATCAAGATGTGAACTTGCCTTGTACTGTTGATGGAGATTCTTTGCACTCATAATTCCTGATAGTTCTACTCGTCACACTCCGTTCAATCTATCGTAAGCAGGGAATTATAACCACACATAAGCAATCACTCAAATATCCGAAAGAAACAAAGAAAATACTTCAGAAAACTTCAAAACCATCAAATAAAACTCATGGACACAAACATATATTTTTTAACAGCAGCAAAATTATGTGATTTTGATCTTAACAGAGGGTACATGTGATGAGCTTCGATTTGCAAAAAGAATCAATTAAAACGGAGTTACGAAACTCAAACTATAGTCAAACGAAGTTTAAATCAGATCTGAACAAAATCAAATTTTAAAACTTTCAAAAATATATTTGAGTTGGTTTACTGTATAGATGAGATCATAACCAAGTATTGGGCGTTGGTTTCGTTGGATTTGGACAAACGAGTAAAAAGCTGTGATCGTTTGAAAACCAGGGACTAATCTGTAAAAGAAAAGTAGTGAATAGGTCCCTAGCAGAAAAATTAAAATAAAAAGAAAAATCTATGGAACGAACGTTCGCTACAGAACCTAATCTAATGAATTCGTTCGCTACAAAACCTAAACTAGCGAACGTCCACTAAAAAAATCGATTCGAAAAAAAAAACAGTACGCGATCTGGATCGTTGGATCCAGATCGGACGGGCGAGGGGCGGCGGTTACCGGCGACGGCGGCGAGGCGGACAGCGGTGGCGGCGACTTCGGCCTCGGGCGGCGGCTGCGGACGGCGGCTCCGGCGTCGTCGGGAGCGGCGCGGGGCGGTGGCGACGGCTGCGAGGGGCGGCGGCGCGGTGGCGAACTCCGGCGGCGGCAGCTTCGGTGCGAGCTGAGGAGGAAAGAGGGGGTTCCGGGCGGCTATTTAAAGGAGGGAGGGGAGGGGTGCAGTGGCTTGGAGGAGGGGACAAGCAGAGGCGGCGGCGGGAGGCGTGCCCGAGGCGGACACGGGCGGCGGCGGCGGCATCGCTCGGGACTTCGTCCCGAGCTCGGAGACGGAGGCAGCGCGCGGCTTGGGCCGGCTGGACTGAGCGCGGCACAGTTCGGCAGGTTTTTTTTTAACACAGACACATCAAAAGAAAATTAAAACCAAATAAAAATATAATATAGGCATATTATATATCACAATTTTTAGAAAAATATTTTCTAAAACATGAACATTTTTTTAGCGGCAAATAAATTCCACAAAAATTTAAATAAAGCAAACAGTACTACTGGTTCATTTAAAAACCAAATAAAAATATTTTAAAACACCAAAACGATTTCAAACTCATTTTTCTCCACTTTTCTACTGTAGGGAATCATTTTACCCTATTTTCCATATGTTTTATTTTTGGAGAAAAATAATTTGAATAAAACCAAATAACTCCAAATTGAAAGTGGGTTTCAAAATAACTACAAAAGGACTTTCAATTTGATTTTTTTGAAACTTCCAACTCTCTTTCCTTAGCATTTGAAGAAGTCATTTTATCTTCTCTCAGGAAACTCATTGAGTTGCATAAAGTTTCCGAGTTTGAAATACTTCCAAATGGAACTCAAATCTTTTCAAAACACTTTTCAGTTAATTAAATGGAAGAAGTCATATCATATTCACTCTAGAGTTTTGTGATTAAATGAATTTGAATTCATGGAGATCATAAATGCAAGGTGAAAGTTTGGGAAAGTCATTTCATTCCCTCTCATTCAACTTTCAAAAAGTTTCAAATTCCACTCAATTTCACACAACAAATCACACAAGCAATCATTATTACTTAATTAATATAACATTCCAAAATTTAGAATTTTGGGATGTTACATAATGTATTAGTCTAATGGCCAACCTTATTACGCGATTGACTATGAGTGATGGCTCTAAATGACATGGCATGTGGCAACAACATATAGTCAGTTGGCTATACTATTAGCCTTGCCCATATGACTGGTGGCATGGTTGGTTTCTTTAATAACATTGCACCAATATTGTGAATGTAAAATACACGCTGAGCAACTGAAATTGAGAAATACCTCATATTTCTAACTTTACTAAGCTTGCTAGAAATGAGAGAGCCTCTTTTATGCGGATGTCCACCGGTCCCCGCATGTTTCTCTTTTTTCAACAAAGGGTAATGAGAGACCCTCTCTTACAAGGGTATCCCAGCATGTTGCTCGAACACCGTCATTGTTCTCCGCTTTTGGTCAACACACTGGCTTGTTTTTTCATGGGTGTCCCTAGTTGTTAGCCGACCACCGCCATTTTCTCTTCCTTCGCGCTCACAATTGTTATTCAGGACCAACAAAAGTCTCTACAAAATTGTAAAATCATGTACGAAGGTTCACGCCTGCCCCGTGCCAGAAGGCAGAAGGTCAAGGAGGCCGGTGTCTGAAACCTCGTTCATTAGGATACAAAAACTAGAACCAAACTAGGGTGGCCAATCAAGAAAGAGGTATCCTCTTGGGGATGTGTTGGGGATATAACTATTGAGTATAAACCGCCCAGGAGGGGCCGGGTTATGCTCATGGTGATTTACCAGTATTGAAGCCCATGAAGACATAGAAGATGGCGATTTACGAAGGAGACTTAATAAAAAGGCCCAAAGCCCAAAGGCGGGTTAGGGCCCATAGATGTAAACCGCCATAGGTGTATGACTTGTATTGTAAGATAGGGAAGAGTGGATACCGAGCCGGACACGTGTATGAGTCGGCCGGGATTCTGTGAACCACCGGGCATCTACCTGTGTATATAAAGGGACGACCCGGTGGCGGTTTAGGGACAGAAAACAACAGATCGAGAGCCAGGTTAAGCGTATTCGCTCCTTGGTCATCAAAACCCTAGCAATACCACCTAAAACTGGATTAGGCCTTTACCTTCACCGCAAGGGGCCGAACCAGTATAATTCCCTGTGTCCTTTGTCCCGATTAACCCCTTTAAGCTAATCTCGTTGCGATGGCCTCACGACTAAGTCCTCACACTAGGACATCTGCCGTGACAAACCCACAACAGTTGGCGCCCACCATGGGGCCAGCGCACGGTGGTTTCGAGTTCTTGAAGGGCAACTTTGAAGGGATCAAGGGATACGCTATGGGCCGGATGACCAAGAGTCGTCGCGGCAAGCTCTACATCGACGACGCAGGCTGGGGCCCCGAGGCCGGCTCAATTGAGTACGGGTACCGGGTCCCTTCGATGGAATTCACGTCTTCATCGGCAAGATCGGCGAACCGGGCCCTGAGCCGTACATCTGCACCGACATCGTCGAGACGGCTCAGCGTGCAAGACCCGCCCGAGTTCAGCCCGCCATGAGTCGTGCCTTCGTGGGATTCATCCATGGTCCGGAATCTGAGGATAAATCGGTATCTGACGGTGAGATGGTTGTCTATTCTGATGGCGAGTCATCCACCAGTGAAACCGAGTCATTGTACCAAATGCAAGACGTCCGGCTTGGGGGCTGTTCCGATGGCGACAGTATTCCGGACCCCTACGAGCCGCCGAACCGGGTCGCGATCTTCATGGCCGGTACGCAGCCAGCACAGCATTCTTCAACTGCAGCGGCTTTGATTTCCGGGTCAGCAGCGGCGACGGCGGCCGGGGCAGGAGGCCCTGCCCGCCCACCGGCTCAAGTCTTGCCCGATTTACTAGACACCTTGGCAACGCTGCTGACGACGGAGGTTAACCCGAACAATCGAGATCAGCATAACGCGGAAGTCGCGAAATTGCGAGATCAGATAGCTCAAGCTCAGGAAGACCTGGCAGCTGAAGACGCCAGGATGGCCGCAGAACGGGTTACATTGGATGCTCAGGCGCAGCGAATTCAGTCAGAGTCTTACCGGCTCATGCTAGATCAGAATGCTTCAAACGAGGTCATGAGGAGAGAGGCATCAGACTCGCCTGCCTCCGGTCTATGAGGCGAGAAATCTCTTTAACACGCCAGGAGCAGGGACCAGTAACCCGCCGGTGGTAGACCGGGTTGAATCACCTGGGACGGGAACGCCGGTTCAGCCACGCACGATGGACCTGCCTCGTCAGAACAATATCCCGCCACAACACATGCCGACACCACTGAGTCATTACTCTAACCCCTTGGATAACATGATCGCTGCGGCGTCACGATTGGCGGCTCTCCCAGTCCAATGCGAGTCTCCGACGGCGGTTGAAACACGGAGGGCTAGAGAGCTCCTTCAAACAGCATTGGTTCAGCAGCAGGCTTACTCTTACAGGCATGAGAGGATTCACTCAACCCCCTGCCCGAGCTGAAGTTATAGCAGGCATACCGAGGAACCGGCTGTGTCAAGCAGTGGGCGGAACCATAACCCGCCTCATGGACATAACCCGGCGGGCGGTGGTGCCAATGCTCAGAATGTAGTGGATCAAGGTAGAGCACATCGAGAGGCCGAGCTGGCGGCTCAGTATGCGGCCCGTCAGCCTTCTCTGGTTCGTCCGACAACTTCGGTGGAGCCAGGTGTAACTTTTAGTAATTTGGGCGTGCCGTGTTTAGTGCCAGCTCTATGTAATGAGCGTCTGCCCAAGGATTTCAAGGGTCCTCGCAAGGTGCCTAACTATACAGCCGACTTACCTCCTGAAGCATGGGTCGAGAGTTATGAGATGGCCATGGAATTGCTAGATGTTAGCGAGGCTGCGTGTGCCAAATACTTCCCCCTGATGTTGGATGGAACGGCCCGCACTTGGTTGAAGGGGCTCCCTGCCAACTCCATTGGGTCATAGGCCGAGTTAAAGGCCCGGTTTATCTAGAATTTCAAAGATACGTGCAAGCAGCCTATGTCAATTGTGGATCTGGATGCCTGTGTCCAAGAAGAGGGTGAGTCCACAACCCATTGGGTGCGCCGGGTTTCGACCATCTTACATTCATCGGATCGCATCAATGCCGGTTCAGCGATCATAATTTTGGAGAAGAATTGTCGTTTTACGCCTCTTAAGCAGAAGTCAGGACGGCTCAAGCGCCACTGCAGTGACATGGGGGAGCTGATGGCGGCTCTGGTTAAGTATGCTGACCCTGATGGTACCAAGGACCCCGAGTCTGATGATGAAAAACCGGGAAAGGGAAAGAAGAGCAGCAACACCAGAGGGCAGCAGCATAATCCGGCGAATCAGGGAGGCAATGGTAAGCGCAAAGCTGATAATAGTTTGGACTTTGTGGCTAACACCAACTCACAGAATAATGGCCAGCATCGTAAAGGTAAACCGCCCCCACGGACCGGAGGGTCAGGCTCTAATCTTGAGCAGATGATAAATCAGCCCTGCCCAAGGCATGGGACGCGAGAAAGACCGTCTGGCCACCTCTAGAAGGATTGCTTCATTATGAAGGAGTATAAAAATTCCAATCTTTTTCAAGACAATCATGGGCCGGGTGGTGGCTCAGGATCCGGCTCTCATGGACCGGGTTACGGCGGTGGCGGTTCTAGCTCTGGATTCCAAGGTAATCAAGGCAATCAGGGTGGCTACCATCAACAATCAGGTCAGGGGAATCAACAGCAGCAATCTGGGTATCAGAGTAACCCAAAGCAGTTGAATAGTGGGCAGTATCATGTCTTCACCACAAGTTTGTGCAAACGGGATCAGAAGCTTCATAAAAGGGCGGTGAACGCCGTTGAACCGGCGGTTCCCCGTTACTTACGCTGGTCTGAGCAGCCCATTGTGTGGAGTCGGGAAGATCACCCACCCCGGGTTGATAATCCGGGTCACCTGGCGTTGGTGGTCGCACCCCAGGTCGGAGGGTATAAGTTCACCAAGGTACTCATGGACGGAGGGAGCAACATCAATATTCTTTATTATGAGACTTTCCGTCGCATGGCGTTGACGGATAAAAATCTTAAACCGTCGAACACTGTTTTCCATGGAGTAGTGCCTGGTAAATCGGCATAACCAGTTGGTAAGATAGCTTTGGAAGTTGCTTTTGGAGATGATCATGACTCTAGGTCGGAGACATTGACCTTTGAAGTGGTAAAAATCAAGAGCCCTTATCATGCTCTGTTTGGACGGACGGCTTATGCTAAGTTCATGGCAAGGCCCTGTTATGTTTATCTGCAGCTCAAGATGCCAGGTCACAAGGGGACGATCACAGTGCATGGGAGCCAGAAGATAGCTTTGGAGTGTGAAGAAGGTGATGCAGCTTATGCTGAGTCGGTTTGTGCAACGGAGGAGTTAAAATTTTATAAGGACAATGTTGATCCGGCGGATATGACTTCTTTGAAAAAGCCAACTACAGAGCATGATCCAGCCTTGAAGTTTAAATCGGCTGATGATACCAAGCTAGTTGATTTTGTTCCTGGCGACTCATCCAAGAAGTTCAGCATCAGTGCTAATCTGGATTCGAAATAGGAAAGTGCGCTCATCGAGTTCATCTGTGAGAACCGGGACATCTTTGCATGGAAACCTTCTGACATGCCAGGTGTACCGAGGGAACTCGCTAAGCACACCCTTAATATTCATCCCAAGTTTAAACCGGTCAAGCGGTTTCTTCGTTGTTTCAATGAAGAGAGGCGTAAGGCTATTGGTGAAGAGGTCGCCCGGCTCTTGGCGGCTGGGTTTATTGTTAAAGTTTTTCATCCGGATTGGTTGGATAACCCGGTGCTGGTACTTAAGAAGAACGGCACTTGGCGCATGTGTGTGGATTACACGGATTTAAACAAGGCTTGTCCAGCTGATCCTTTTGCTCTCCCTCGTATTGATCAAATTATTGATGCTACGGCGGGTTGTGAGCGTTTGAGTTTTTTGGATGCCTATTCTGGTTATCATCAGATCAAGATGGCAGTTAAGGACCAGGAGAAAACAGCTTTTATAACTCCTTTGGAGCCTTCTGCTATGTGTCTATGCCTTTTGGGCTCAAAAGTGCCCAGGCGACTTACCAGCGATGTGTGCAGAATTGTCTTCATAGTCAGATTGGGCGCAATGTTCATGCTTATGTGGATGATATTGTGGTGAAGTCCAGGAAAAGGAGACGCTGATAGAAGATTTGAAGGAAACCTTTGATAATCTCCGGGTTTATAAGATGATGCTTAACCCGGCCAAGTGTGTTTTTGGTGTACCGGCAGGCAAGCTTTTGGGTTTTCTGGTATCTAATAGAGGCATTGAAGCTAATCCGGAGAAAATCAAAGCCATTACTTCTTTGGCTAAACCGGCGTGTGTCAATGATGTTCAATGTCTGGCAGGTCATATTGCGGCGCTAAGCCGGTTGGGAGAGAAGGTTATCCCTCTATATCAGATGATGAAAAAGACAAATAATTTTGTTTGGAGTGATGCCGCTAATGCAGCGTTTGAGGACTTGAAGAAGCAGCTGGCTGAGCCACATGTTCTTGCTGCTCCTGTTGATAAAGAGCCATTGTTGTTATATGTGGCTGCCAATGCCCGGGCTGTCAGCGTGGCTATTGTGGTGGAACGGAAGGAGGCAGGCAAGGAATATCCAATTCAAAGGCCGGTTTACTACATCAGCGAGGTGCTTATTGAGTCCAAGCAGAGGTATCCACACAGGAAGAAACTTGTATATGGGGTGTTCATGGCCAGTCGGAAGCTTAAGCAATATTTTTTGGGTCATCCCATCAATGTGGTTAGTTCTGCTCCTTTAGGGGATATTATTCAGAACAGAGAAGCCACAGGTCGGATAGCCAAGTGGGCCATTGAGCTTGGACCTCATGGTTTGAAATATATGCCTCGCACGGCAATCAAGTCTCAAGCACTGGTGGACTTCATCAATGACTGGACAGAGCTGCAGATGCCTGAGGAAAAACCAGATAACACGTATTGGACTATTCACTTTGATGGGTCCAGGCAATTGGAGGGCTCGGGGGCTGGAGTTGTGCTAGCTTCCCCTCGAGGTGATAAATTTTGTTATGTTCTCCGTTTGATGTTCCCTTGCACTAACAATGCAGCTGAATATGAGGCCTTGCTCCATGGTCTTCGGATGGCTAAGGAGATGAACTTAAGCCGGGTAAGGTGCTTTGGTGACTCAGATTTTGTGGCTCAACAAGTCTCTGGTACTTGGGATTCTAAGGACCCACTCATGGCGGCTTATCGACGAGAGGTGGACGTTATTGCTGGTCACTTCAAGGGTTATCAAGTTGAGCATGTTGATCGGAGAAAAAATGAAGCGGCTGATACCTTAAGCCGGTTGGGTTCTCAACGTAAACTGGTGCCGCCTAATGTCTTTCTTGATTTTGCATAACCCGTCGGTCAAGTTACCTACAGAGGAGGATTTGGCTATTCCTGACCCGGAAGCTCAGTTGGTGGCAGCTCTTCATGTAATTCCTGATTGGACAGTTCCATGTTTGGCTTATATGACCCGGGGCGAGTTACCTGAGGATGAAACTTTGGCCAGGCAAATAACCCGGCGATCCAAGTCAATGACTATTGTCAATGGGGAGCTACATCATCGCAGTGTCACAGGGGCGTTTCAACATTGTGTTTCACCTGATGAAGGCTGTGAGATTCTGCACGAGATTCATGAAGGAGATTGTGGCCACCATGCTGGCTCTAAGTCTCTTGTGGCCAAGGCTTTTCGTCATGGATTTTATTGGCTGACGGCTCACGCCGATGCTGAGGATCTGGTCAGTAAGTGCGACGGATGTCAAAAAATTTCACGACAAGCCCATGTGTCGGCTCAAGAATTGAGGATGATTCCAATTACTTGGCCGATTGCAGTTTGGGGGCTTGATATGGTTGGACCTTTTAAGAGGTCCAAGGATAAGAAGACCCACCTTTTGGTGGCGGTTGATAAGTTCACTAAGTGGATAGAGGCAGAGCCGGTCAGTAAGTGTGATGCAGCAACGGCGGTTCAATTCATGAAGAAGGTGATCTTCTGTTTTGGCTTTCCACACAGCATTATAACAGACAATGGCACTAATCTCTCCAAGGGTGCTATGAAAGAATTTTGTCAACGTGAGCATATCCGGCTTGATGTATCGTCAGTGGCTCACCCCCAATCTAATGGTCAAGCTGAGAGAGCCAATCAAGAGATCCTGAGAGGCATCAAGCCCCAGCTTATGGTTCCCTTACAGAGGACGCCGGGTTGTTGGGGGGAGGAGTTACCTTCCGTGTTATGGAGCATTAATACCACCCCCAACAGATCTACGGGTTACACACCTTTCTTCATGGTTTACGGAGCACAGGCAGTTCTCCTAAGTGACATCCATCATGACTCACCGTGTGGCGGCTTATGTTGAAGCTGACAATGAAAAAGCACGTCAGGAAGCACTTGACCTGTTAGATGAGGAGCATGACATCGCGGCGGCTTGTTCGGTGATTTACCAGCAAGATCTGCGCCGTTACCACAGCCGCCGGATTAAAACCAGAACTTTCCAAGAAGGCAATCTGGTGCTCCGGCTTATCCAGGATCAGACTGATATGCACAAGTTATCCCCGCCTTGGGAAGGACCCTTTGTGGTCAGCAAGAAACTGAACAATGGGTCATACTACCTTATCGATGTTCGAGACCACAAGGACTCACGCACGTCGGAGGAAGAGACTCGCCGGCCGTGGAATATTGCTCATCTTCGGCCTTACTACACCTGAGCCACTGGCTCTTCTGATGTACATATTTTTGACAATGTATATATTATGATCAATATAGTAAACCGGCATCCCTGCTAAAGCAGGGCCTTTGTCATTTTTCTTTTTAAATAATGAGTCTTTGGTTACTTGGGGGCTTCCGGCTTATGGGCGAAGTTATGATTACCCTTTGAACTGGCTTACAAGCCAATTAAAAAAACTTGGGGGCTTGCTACCCAGGTTAGAGGGACCAAAGAGAGTCTGTTGCAAAAGCACAACTCAAACATAGGTGCCCATTGAGCACAGCTCAAAAATATTACTTGGGGGCTCTTTGTTCTAAAGAACAAGAGTTTTTATAACCCTTGTAATAGGCTTAAAAGCCAGGCTTGGAAGCCAGGTGTATTCCCCTAAAACCCTGGGTTATCCTGCCTTTTTAAGTCTGCCACTCCGCCGAGGTAATCCTGGAATGACCCGCCGCACGTTTGACAAGTCAATCTTATGCAGACCCTGAACTTGTCAAAGTTAAAATGACGATTGGTTATGTGAGGTCCATCTTATAAGGTTTGTATAAAGGTTTAACTCAGTGGCTGTGCAGCCCGTGAAAGCACTCGATTTTTGGCCTGGCAGCCCATGAAAAGCCTTGTTTTTTTGTTTGTTTTTATTCAACAGATTTTTTGAGGTTTATTCGATGAGGCTTATAATACTTTATGATTATAATTCACCGGTGTTTATTAACCCAGCCTGGCTTTTGACTATAAGTCGCCAGTATGAGATAAGATAATATCCGGTGTTTATTAACCCGGCCTGGTTTTGTTCATAAGCCGGCAATCTATGATAATTACCAGTGCTCAAATTTTGGGTTATCACCCTTACTACACTGGCTTGGTAAACCAATAGTGAGATCAAATACCACAGGTATGATACATTTTCAATTATATATGGTTATAATTAAGGCAAGCCTTGGTATAAACTATGTTAGTTTCCCATGGCTTTCTATTGGGCGTTACGACCCATCCAGCGGTAAACCGCCAGGACACTTTTAATCTGTTGTATGCAGGAACAGATTCAAAATTGTTAATATCATAAGCATACGTGGCGTATCTTAACATGGCGGATTAGCAGTGTCATACAAAGAAAATATGCACGATGGCATAGCAGATCAAGAGTTTAAGCTAGCCTATTACAAGGCGTTTGGTGCCCAAAAGAATAATTGTTTTTAACAAGTCTTGAAGAAAGCAGATGCTAAACCGGCCCCCGGTTTATGAATCTTGGCCTGGCTGACTTGAAGGTTGCAGATCGTCCAGCGCCGGTTCATCTTCCTCCTCTCTATCCAGTGGCTGGAAGTCAATGGTGGTCCAATCGATCCCAGTTAAGGCTTTGAATACAGCTTCATCACTTATAAGTGGGGAGGGGTCAACATCAGGGGCATATGTGTGCTTACGGATTGGCGGAATAAGATTTGGAGCATCATAAGTTGGCGCTTTTACTCTCTTGTTGTTGGCATCATAAATCGACTGATAATGTGACAGATCGGTCTCTTCAGCCAATTTACTAGCCAGTGGACGCATTTCCCTCGTAACGGCTCCAAGTTCCTCCGTATTGAAGTCTGACCCGTCTTCCTTGATGCTCGGGTAGCCGTTTGCCAAATCGGCCGGATCAAGATCAGATATCCATGCTTTGGCCCGAGTTAGGGCGGTAAGAGCACCGGCCCTTGCACCTGATTTCTTTAGTTCTTCAAACCGTGCAGGCATCATTGACAGCCTTTCCAACATCTCCTTGATCAAGGTTGGGGGCGGTTTGTTATGAGAAGCTGTGCAGATAACCCGTTGTACGCCGGTATATAGCTGCTCTACAAGTGTATAGGCGGCTTTCAGTTTTTTCTGCATATCTGAGCCAAGATGTGCAACGCGGGTTCCTGCATCATCAACAACGTCGGTAAACCGGCAGTTTATTAGATAATACATGTTTAAAGCTTATGAAGAAGCTATTTACCAAAAACGGCAACAGTCATGGCATTTATTTGTTGTTTCAAGCCAGTCAGCTCTGCCGATACCGGATTAAGGGCCGTTTCAGCATCCTCAGCCCTCTTCAGCAGAGTTGACCTTTCTGCATCCCAAGCTGCCCGCTCATTCTTGAAGCTTTCTTTCAATTTTTCCATTGATGCTAAGGCACTAGTCAGTTCATCCTTGGCCTTGGAAGTCTCTGATTGTTGAGATTTGATATTTTCTTGGAGGTCGGCGATTTGGGATTCCTTCTTGATAAGGTCAGCCTGCAAGAGACAAGCAATTTATGAGATGATAGTGCGTATTCAAAGTCCCAAGCACATAACAAGTAATATACTTGGCACTTGGGGGCTAATGTCTATTGCTTCTTATCAAAAAATTTACAAGTCCCAAGTTCAATACAAGTATTATTCTTGGCACTTGGGGGCTAATGCATATTTTCTCCTGTTAAAACTCTGGATTTTTCTTCAATTATCAGCTTGGTGGTAAACCGGTTTAAAAAGGCCCTCAATAAGAATTTTGAGACTTACAGCATAATTAGTCTCAACTTAACATATTTGTTAAGTCGACCCTTGGGGGCTACACAGGCAAAATTGAAGAGTTGTTATTCTAAAAGTCTCGGTTCATATTGAAAGTATAAACCGGCCCTTGGGGGCTACTGGAGTTGATCTATAGGGTTATTGGAAGTTTACAGCACATTCTATTCTTTCATGACCAATAAACTTGGCGGCTAAGGGAAGTATATTCATACAGAGTTAACAGCATTTACCTCATATCGTTCCTTCATCATATTCAGTAAACCGGCTTCATAGTCACGGCTTGTGTACAGACGGTTTAAGAACCCAGAATGAATATCTTGGGTGCTGAGGTGGGCGTAGCTTTCCAAGTCTACTTTCCACTTGCCTTTGTCAACAGCAGAAATTTCTGCTTTGGCGCTATGTTTTGACAGAGCAGTGGGGTTGCTCGGGGCTGTATAACTAACACCAGTGACTACAACATCGTCATTCTTATCATCAGCAGCTTTAGTTGGGCTTGGCGGTTTATCAGCGTTGCTCGACGGGTCAATCTCCATAGGCTCAGCAAAGACTACATGGTCTTGTGGTTGTGGATCATCAGAAGTGTTTTCAGCATTTGGATTAGAAGGTTCCGGGGTCCTTTCCGGTTCAGATGGATTGGGGTCGTCAACCGGATTATTCAGTTTGGCCTTTTTGCTGGGTCTGGCCTTGGCTCTGAAAGAAAGACGCAAATAACAGGTTAGTATAATGATCAAGCATAAGATATGAGGGGTCAGTTAAATATGCTCACCCAGGAACAGTTTTGAGGATTGGAATTTGTGTCCCTGTGGACTCGCCAGAGGACGAATGAGAAGTTCCCTGATAGTTTGAATCAGACGGATTAAGAGGTTGTCGGAAATAACCCGCCTTGGGATAAAATGTGTCAGAAGTATAAGAGACCTCTGGGCGGCGTTTGCGAACCGGCGTGTTCGGTAAACCGGAAGAAGTGACCACATGGCCGCTATGCCGGGTTGTGCGGCGAGCTTCGTGTTGTTGTTTCTTCAGAAGAAAGTTTGGATCCAAGTAAGCTAGAGGGTGAGAAAATCTTACTTTCCGGTTTGCTTGTTGGGTTTTCTGTGTGGGCAGAGGTTCTGAGCCGGATGAGAGAATAATTACCTCTGCGTCACTTGCGCGGCTAGCTTCTACATCATCCTGATAACAATCATTGTCAATGAGATGTATGAAAAAGGAGTCAAGTGAATCAAGTTCTACCTCTGACTCCGGATTATCATTGTCATCGTCAATGTTTAACTTGGCAGACTCGGCCGTTTTCTTCTTGGCGGGCTTCTTGTCGACCTTGGTCTTGGCACGAGCCATTTTGGCCAGTTTATCCTGCGGTTTCTTCTTCTAGAATGGATCATCACCCTGTTAAAGATTGAAAAGATCATAAGGGAGTATTAAGAATATGGATTAAAGCAGGAGTTGGGCAATTCTTACAGCTGGCGGTTTATTTGAAGGGCAGAAAGGACTAAGCCCTGTTTTGCTGCAGTCGTCCATCGGTTCATTCAACATTTTCTTGACGGATTCAGTAATTTCAGCATCAGTCAGCTGAATATCAGTGTGACGTTGAGGGTCTTTCACGTCCCCTGTGTATTCACACATTAAACCGGGGCGACGGCTTAAAGGCAAAATACTCCAAGATACCCAGCAACGGAGAAAATCAATGCATGTTAAACCGTTTGCCACAAAGGCTCTGAGCTTTGAAAGCTGTGGTGCATACTTGGCC
Source organism: Thinopyrum obtusiflorum (assembly GCA_036873465.1). Lineage (NCBI taxonomy): Eukaryota > Viridiplantae > Streptophyta > Magnoliopsida > Poales > Poaceae > Thinopyrum > Thinopyrum obtusiflorum. The sequence continues at coordinate 166,957 of JAAAWM010012107.1, forward strand.
CATTCCTTTGCACTGAGTCTTTGGGGGAGTGGATGTGTGCTGGTAAGCCGGTGAGCACGGTAACCCGGCAGAGGATTCTCGCCAGCTGGAGATGTATCTTGGCAATAGAACCAAGTTTGATTCCAATCTTTGGGGTGGCTATGATGATTAGCGTGAGGGAAGCTGACGTCTTTTCTTTTCTGAATTGAAACCCCACCAAGTTCAGTATTGGGCCCGTCCGTAAATTCTGTACGGCGGTTTAAATAGTAGAAATCTCTGAACAGTTCGACTGTGGGCTCTTCTTGCAGGTAAGCTTCACAGAACACTTGAAAATTGCAAATATTGGACACGGAGTTAGGTCCAATATCTTGAGGGTGAAGTTGGAGGAAATGAAGCACATCACGGAAAAAATTTGATCCGGGAGGACTGAACCCTCGACTCAGATGATCAACAAAAATGATCACTTCCCCATCCTTGGGCTCAGGAGGATTTTCTAGACCGGGGGCTCTCCAGTGGATGTCTTCCTTTTTCGCTAAAGCGCCGGTTGCAACACACCCGTTCAGCTCTTCTTCTATAACCCGGGATTGAACCCAGTTACAGGAATAAAAGGACTTGGCCATTTATTCGATAACCTGAAAGAAGATTTGTGCCGGTTTAAGGTTCATGGTTAATCCACTAAAGGTTAAGAGGCAGAAAGTGTTGAAGCATGCATAAGTGTTAAACCGGAGATTGACATTATAAAGTTACAAAGATGAGCACTTGGCGGTTTAAGAGGGGACTAATGGTACCTGGCGGGTTATTATTTTCTGAGTTAAACCGCCTACACAGATATTGAAAGTATAGATCTAAAGATGAAAATTTGCTAAGTGATGAAAAACAGGTTTCACAGACTGATTTTATAATTTTGGATCTACCGCATGACAGGAAATGAAAATATATTCAGACCTAAATATTGGTGCTTGAGTAGTTCATATGAGCCAGATTAGATTTTTATTCAAGGAGAGGCGCTCTGATAGTGAAAAAGGAGCTATAACTATTACCGTACAGGGAAGGTAACAAATTTGGATCAAATATTAGGGCTATTTGTGAAGAACAGTGCCGAACCTCCATGAGCTCGCACGAACCCTAATGAGATCTACGGAGGGGGAAGGAGGAAGAACTTACCGAGGCTGCTGGAGCGGCAGAGGCGCGCGAGCGAGATCTGGACTAATCAGGTTGATGCAGCGGCCAATGGTGATGCAGAGGAGAGGGTCAATGGCGGCGGCTGGGCTCGAGAGCAACACGTCGCGAGGAAGACGATGAAGATGAGGAGGCTGAGGGGGGAAGTGAAAAGGACCCCTGTCCCTATTTATAAGGCAAATGGATAAGTGGCATGCGCGGGAATCGAGGAGCTCCAAATTGGATATGTGACAGGGCTAACGCCTCGATTTTTGGAGGTTCATTAAAAAAGAGATGCATATATGATTTTGGATTTGTATAAAATTAATGACAGGTGACGTCATGGCGGGTTATCACGATCTCGGAAGATGACGTCACGGCGAGTTACAAGTTTTCGCGAAGGTAATGAAGAAGGAATTTTCCTAAGTGTTGAAGATTGACATGAACAAGTTCAAATCAACCTGGGGCCTAATGTTGGGGATATAACTATTGAGTATAAACCGCCCAGGAGGGGCCGGGTTATGCTCATGGTGATTTACCAGTATTGAAGCCCATGAAGACATAGAAGATGGTTGATACGTCTCCAACGTATCTATAATTTTTGATTGTTCCATGCTATTATATATTCTGTTTTGGATGTTTAATGGGCTTTATTATACACTTTTATATTATTTTGGGGGGGGGGGGGGGGGGGGGGGGGGGGGGGGGGGGGGGGGGGGGGGGGGGGGGGGGGGGGGGGGGGGGGGGGGGGGGGGGGGGGGGGGGGGGGGGGGGGGGGGGGGGGGGGGGGGGGGGGGGGGGGGGGGGGGGGGGGGGGGGGGGGGGGGGGGGGGGGGGGGGGGGGGGGGGGGGGGGGGGGGGGGGGGGGGGGGGGGGGGGGGGGGGGGGGGGGGGGGGGGGGGGGGGGGGGGGGGGGGGGGGGGGGGGGGGGGGGGGGGGGGGGGGGGGGGGGGGGGGGGGGGGGGGGGGGGGGGGGGGGGGGGGGGGGGGGGGGGGGGGGGGGGGGGGGGGGGGGGGGGGGGGGGGGGGGGGGGGGGGGGGGGGGGGGGGGGGGGGGGGGGGGGGGGGGGGGGGGGGGGGGGGGGGGGGGGGGGGGGGGGGGGGGGGGGGGGGGGGGGGGGGGGGGGGGGGGGGGGGGGGGGGGGGGGGGGGGGGGGGGGGGGGGGGGGGGGGGGGGGGGGGGGGGGGGGGGGGGGGGGGGGGGGGGGGGGGGGGGGGGGGGGGGGGGGGGGGGGGGGGGGGGGGGGGGGGGGGGGGGGGGGGGGGGGGGGGGGGGGGGGGGGGGGGGGGGGGGGGGGGGGGGGGGGGGGGGGGGGGGGGGGGGGGGGGGGGGGGGGGGGGGGGGGGGGGGGGGGGGGGGGGGGGGGGGGGGGGGGGGGGGGGGGGGGGGGGGGGGGGGGGGGGGGGGGGGGGGGGGGGGGGGGGGGGGGGGGGGGGGGGGGGGGGGGGGGGGGGGGGGGGGGGGGGGGGGGGGGGGGGGGGGGGGGGGGGGGGGGGGGGGGGGGGGGGTACTTTCAATCTTTATCATAAAAATACCAAAAATATTATCTTATCATCTTTATCAGATCTCACTTTTGCAAGTGGCCGTGAAGGGATTGACAACCCCTTTATCGTGTTGGTTGCAAGGTTCTTATTAGTTTGTGTAGGTACGAGGGACTTGCGTGTGGCCTCCTACTGGATTAATACCTTGGTTCTCAAAACTGAGGGAAATACTTACGCTACTTTACTGCATCACCCTTTCCTCTTCAAGGGAAAACCAACGCAGTTCTCAAGAGGTAGCAAGAAGGATTTCTGGCGCCGTTGCCGGGGAGTCTACGCACAAGTCAAGACAAACCAAGTACCCATCACAAACTCTTATCCCTCGCATTACATTATTTGCCTTTTGCCTCTCGTTTTCCTCTCCCCCACTTCACCCTTTCCGTTTTATTCGCCCTCTTTTTCCTTCGCCTCTTTTTGCTTGCCTCTTATTGCTTGTTGCCCCTATGGCCATGCCTAGATTTGGTGATCTTCATCTTAAAAGGTTGGAAGAGATTGAAAGCAGCGTCCGAAGTTTTATGACTTTACAATTTGAGCATAATAATTTTTTTAGAAACGAGCTTAAGGAACAAAAAGGCTTTATGGAATACATGAATAAAGAGCTTGATGATATGTCTAAGGAATTTTATGGTTTGAAATCTCAGATTGCTCATCTTGAAAAATTAATAGCTGAAATTTCAGATAAGCAGGCCACCTTAGTTAATAAGATGGCCGCTAAACCGGAATTTTTTTATGAGAATAAAGATGAAGATCTAAAAGTTATTGATGTGTCTCCTATTAAATCTTTGTTTTGCAATATGAATCTTGATAATGATGGGACTGGAGATGAGTCAACTTTAGTTAAAAGGCGTTCCAATAATTCGGAGTTTTTAGATCTTGATGCAAAAATTGGTAAAAGTGGGATTGAAGAGGTCAAAACTTTAGATAGCATGGAACCCACTATTTTGGATTTCAAGGAATTTAATTATGATAATTGATCTTTAATAGATTGTATTTCCTTGTTGCAATCTGTGCTAAATTCTCCTCATGCTTATAGTCAAAATAAAGCCTTCACTAAACATATCGTTGATGCTTTAATGCAATCTTATGAAGAAAAGCTTGAATTGGAAGTTTCTATCCCTAGAAAACTTTATGATGAGTGGGAACCTACTATTAAAATTAAAATTAAAGATCATGAATGCTATGCTTTGTGTGATTTGGGTGCTAGTGTTTCCACGATTCCAAAAACTTTGTGTGATTTGCTAGGTTTCCGTGAATTTGATGATTGCTCTCTAAACTTGCACCTTGCGGATTCCACTATTAAGAAACCTATGGGAAGAATTAATGATGTTCTTATTGTTGCAAATAGGAACTATGTGCCCATAGATTTCATTGTTCTTGACATAGATTGCAATCCTTCGTGTCCTATTATTCTTGGTAGACCTTTCCTTAGAACGATTGGTGCAATTATTGATATGAAGGAAGGGAATATTAGATTCCAATTTCCGTTAAGGAAAGGCATGGAACACTTCCCTAGAAAGAATATTAAATTACCTTATGAATCTATTATGAGAGCCACTTATGGATTGTATACAAAAGATGACAATACCTAGATCTATCTTCGCTTTTATGCCTAGCTAGGGGCGTTAAACGATAGCGCTTGTTGGGAGGCAACCCAAATTTATTTTTGTTTCTTGATTTTTGGTTCTGTTTAGTAATAAATATTTGATCTAGCCTCTGTTTAGATTTTGTTTTTATGTTTTAATTAGTGTTTGTGCCAAGTAAAACATATAGGATCTTCTTGGATAATAGTTCTTTGATCTTGCTGAAAAAATCAGAAACTTTCTGTTCACGAAAACAATTGTTAAAAATCACCAGAACGTGATAAAATACTGATTCCAATTGAAGTAGATCAATAAACAAATTATATATGACTTACTATTTTGGTAGAATTTTTTGAGTTAAATAAGTTTGCGTTAGATACAGATTACTACAGACTGTTCTGTTTTTGACAGATTCTGTTTTTCGTGTGTTGTTTGCTTATTTTGATGAATCTATGGCTAGTAACGGAGCTTATGAACCATAGAGAAGTTGGAATACAGTAGGTTTAACACCAATATAAATAAATAATGAGTTCATTACAGTACCTTAAAGTGGTGGTTTGTTTTATTTCGCTAACGGAGCTCATGAGATTTTCTGTTGAGTTTTGTGTTGTGAAGTTTTCAAGTTTTGGGTAAAGATTTGATGGATTATGGAACAAGGAGTGGCAAGAGCCTAAGCTTGGGGATGCCCAAGGCACCCCAAGGTAAAATTCAAGGACAACCAAAAGCTTAAGTTTGGGGATGCCCCGGAAGGCATCCCCTCTTTTGTCTTCGTCTATCGGTAACTTTACTTGGGGCTATATTTTTATTCACCACATGATATGTGTTTTGCTTGGAGCGTCTTGTATGATTTGAGTCTTTGCTTTTTAGTTTGCCACAATCATCCTTGCTGTACACACCTTTTGAGAGAGACATAAATGATTCGGAATTTATTAGAATACTCTATGTGCTTCACTTATATCTTTTGAGCTATATAGTTTTTGCTCTAGTGCTTCACTTATATCTTTTAGAGCACGGTGGTGGTTTTGTTTTATAGAAATGATTGATCTCTCATGCTTCACTTATATTATTTTGAGAGTCCTTTATAACAGCATGGTAATTTACTTTGGTTATAAAATTAGTCCTAATATGATAGGCATCCAAGATTAGTATAATAAAAACTTTCATATAAGTGCATTGAATACTAAGAGAAGTTTGATACTTGATGATTGTTTTGAGATATGGAGGTAGTGATATTAAAGTTGTGCTAGTTGAGTAATTGTGAATTTGAGAAATACTTGCGTTGAAGTTTGCAAGTCCCGTAGCATGCACGTATGGTAACCGTTGTGTAACAAATTTGAAACATGAGGTGTTCTTTGAGTGTCATCCTTTGTGTGGAGGTCGGGATCGCACGATGGTTAACTCATACCAACCCTTCCCCTAGGAGCATGCGTGTAGTGCTTGGTTCTGATGACTTGTAGATTTTTGCAATAAGTATGTGAGTTCTTTATGACTAATGTTGAGTCCATGGATTATACGCACTCTCAACCTTCCATCATTGCTAGCCTCTTCGGTACCGTGCATTGCCCTTTCTCACCTTGAGAGTTGGTGCAAACTACGCCGGTGCATCCAAACCCCGTGACATGATACGCTCTATCACACATAAACCTCCTTATATCTTCCTCAAAACAGCCACCATACCTACCTATTATGGCATTTCCATAGCCATTCCGAGATATATTGCCATGCAACTTTCCACCGTCCCGTTTATTATGACACGCTTCATCATTGTCATATTGCCTTGCATGATCATGTAGTTGACATCATATTTGTGGCAAAGCCACTATGCATATTATTTCATACATGTCACTCTTGATTCATTGCCCATCACGGTACACCCCCGGAGGCATTCATATAGAGTCATACTTTGTTCTAGTATCGAGTTGTAATCATTGAGTTGTAAATAAATAGAAGTGTGATGATCATCATTCATAGAGCATTGTCCCCAAAAAAAAGAGAAAGGCAAAAAAAAAGAAGGCCCAAAAAAAGAAATAAAAAGGGGCAATGCTACTATCCTTTTTTCCACACTCGTGCTTCAAAGTAGCACCATGATCTTTATGATAGAGAGTCTCTTGTTTGTCACTTTCATATACTAGTGGGAATTGTTCATTATAGAACTTGGCTTGTATATTCCAACAATGGGCTTCCTCAAATGCCCTAGGTCTTCGTGAGCAAGCAAGTTGGATGCACACCCACTTAGTTTCTTTTGTTGAGCTTTCATACATTTATAGCTCTAGTGCATCCGTTGCATGGCAATCCCTACTCCTTGCATTGACATCAATTGATGGGCATCTCCCTAGCCCGTTGATAAGCCGCGTCAATGTGAGACTTTCTCCTTTTTTGTCTTCTCCACATAACCCCCATCATCATATTCTATTCCACCCATAGTGCTATGTCCATGGCTCACGCACATGTATTGCGTGAGAATTGAAAAAGTTTGAAAATTCTAAAGTATGAAACAATTGCTTGGCTGAATCCGGGGTTGTGCATGATTTGAATATTTTGTGTGACAAAGATGGAACATAACCAAACTATATGATTTTGTAGGGATGAACTTTCTTTGGCCATGTTATTTTGAG
>JAAAWM010012108.1:0-30000 GCA_036873465.1 Thinopyrum obtusiflorum
CGTGAAGTCGACGCACATGCGCTCCTTTCCCCCCTTTTTGGGGACGATGACCGGGTTGGCCAGCCAATACGGTTGCCGTACTTCCCGGATGACACCGGCTTCTTGCAGCTTGTGGACCTCCTGAACAATGAATGATTGCTTCTCCGAGGCTTGTCGCCGCGCCTTTTGTTTCACCGGGCGTGCGCCAGGGCACACCATCAAATGGTGCTCAATCACGTCTCGCGGGACGCCAACCAGGTCCGTCGCCTCCCATGCAAACACATCTTTGTTCACACAGAGGAAAACGACCAGTGCCTCTTCTTGGTCTGGGGGGAGGCCGGTGCCTATGGTGAAGGTGGAGCCTGAGCCCCCATCGTCGACTGGCACTTGCTTCATCTCGGCCTGGTCCTGTGAGAATAGTTGCTTCTTCTTCACGGGCGCGGCCTCCGTTACCTCCGGAGCGCCCTCCGCATTTGGCCGCGTAGCCATCGCGGCCTTGAAAGCAAGCTTGAGGGCCAGGAGTGCATCCTTGGTGTCCCCCACCACAGTGAGCATGCCACTGCTCCCAGGCATCTTGACGACGTTGTAGCCGGGGTGCGTCACTGCCATGAACTTGGCAAGGGCTAGATACCCAAGGATGGCGTTGTACGGGAGGCCGATGCGGGCGACGTCGAAGTCGATGAGCTCGGTGTGGTAGTTGCAGGGGGGGGGGGGGGGGGGGGGGGGGGGGGGGGGGGGGGGGGGGGGGGGGGGGGGGGGGGGGGGGGGGGGGGGGGGGGGGGGGGGGGGGGGGGGGGGGGGGGGGGGGGGGGGGGGGGGGGGGGGGGGGGGGGGGGGGGGGGGGGGGGGGGGGGGGGGGGGGGGGGGGGGGGGGGGGGGGGGGGGGGGGGGGGGGGGGGGGGGGGGGGGGGGGGGGGGGGGGGGGGGGGGGGGGGGGGGGGGGGGGGGGGGGGGGGGGGGGGGGGGGGGGGGGGGGGGGGGGGGGGGGGGGGGGGGGGGGGGGGGGGGGGGGGGGGGGGGGGGGGGGGGGGGGGGGGGGGGGGGGGGGGGGGGGGGGGGGGGGGGGGGGGGGGGGGGGGGGGGGGGGGGGGGGGGGGGGGGGGGGGGGGGGGGGGGGGGGGGGGGGGGGGGGGGGGGGGGGGGGGGGGGGGGGGGGGGGGGGGGGGGGGGGGGGGGGGGGGGGGGGGGGGGGGGGGGGGGGGGGGGGGGGGGGGGGGGGGGGGGGGGGGGGGGGGGGGGGGGGGGGGGGGGGGGGGGGGGGGGGGGGGGGGGGGGGGGGGGGGGGGGGGGGGGGGGGGGGGGGGGGGGGGGGGGGGGGGGGGGGGGGGGGGGGGGGGGGGGGGGGGGGGGGGGGGGGGGGGGGGGGGGGGGGGGGGGGGGGGGGGGGGGGGGGGGGGGGGGGGGGGGGGGGGGGGGGGGGGGGGGGGGGGGGGGGGGGGGGGGGGGGGGGGGGGGGGGGGGGGGTATGTCGGTATTTCCCCAAAGAGGAAGGGATGATGCAGCACAGCTACGGTAGGTATTTCCCTCAGTGATGAGACCAAGGTTATTGAACTAGTAGGAGAACCACACAACACTACGTAAATGGTACCTGTACACAAAGAACAAATACTTGCAACCCGACGTAAAAGAGGGGTTGTCAATCCCTCCCGGGTAAAAAAATAGATAAAATTGTAGTAGCTTGGATAAATAGACCTCGCGGGAACGCGAGATAAAATAAATAACAATAAATTGCAGCAAGGTATTTTGGGGTTTTTGGATTAATAGATCTGAAAATAAAAGCAAATAAAAATAGATCTCGAAGGCAAATATGATAAATAAGAGACCCGGGGGCCGTAGATTTCACTAGTGGCTTCTCTCGAGAAAAATAGCACACGGTGGGTAGACAAATTACTGTTGGGCAATTGATAGAACTTCAAATAATCATGATGGTATTCAGGCAATGATCATTATGTAGGCATCACGTCCAAGATTAGTAGACCGACTCCTGCCTGCATCGACCACTATCCAGCATGCATCTAGTGTATTAAGTTCATGGAGAAATGGAGTAATGCAATAAGAATGATGACATGATGTAGACAAGATCTATTCATGTAGGAATAGACCCCATCTTGTTATCCTTATTAGCAATGATACATACGTGTCATTTCCCCTTCTGTCACTGGGATTGAGCACCGTAAGATCGAACCCATCACAAAGCACCTCTTCCCATGGCAAGCAAAATTGATCTAGTCAGCCTAACTAAACCAAAGATTCGAAGAAGAAATACGAGGCTATAAGTAATCATGCATATAAGAGATCATAAGACTCAAATAACTTTCATGGATAAAAACATAGATCTGATCATAAACTCAAAGTTCATCGGATCCCAACAAACACACCGCAAAAAGAATTACATCAAATAGATCTCCAAGAGACCATTGTATTGAGAATCAAAAGAGAGAGAGAAAGCCATCTAGCTACTAACTAATGACCCGTAGGTCTACAATGAACTACTCACGCATCATCGGAGAGGCACCAATAAGGATGATGAACCCCTCCGTGATGGTGTCTAGATTGGATCTGTGGTTTCTGGAACTTGCGGCGGTTGGAATTGTTTTTCGTCGACTCCCCTGGGGTTTCTAGAATATTGGGGTATTTATAGAGCAAAGAGGTGGTGCGGGAGGCCAACAAGGTGGGCACAACCCACCAGGGTGCGCCTGGGCCCCCAGGCGCGCCCAGGTGGGTTGTGCCCCCCCTCGGGGCACCCCTCTGGTACTTCCTTGGCCCAACTTGTGTCTTTTGGTCCAGAAAAAATCACCAAAAAGTTTCACTGCGTTTGGACTCCGTTTGGAATTGATTTTCTGCGAAGTAAAAAACAAGCAAAAAACAGCAACTGGCACTGGGCAGTATGTCAATAGGTTAGTCCCAAAAAAATGATATAAAGTTGCTATAAAATGATTGTAAAACATCCAAGAATGATAATATAACAGCATGGAATAATAAAAAATTATAGATATGTTGGAGATGTATCAGCATCCCCAAGCTTAATTCCTGCTCGTCCTCGAGTAGGTAAATGATAAAAACATAATTTTTGATGTGGAATGCTGCCTAACATGTTCATCACATAATCTTTTGTTTGTAGCATGGACATTTGGACATTTATATGATTCAAAGCAATAGTCTAGTTTTGACATGAAGATTTCAATACTCAAGCATATCAACAAGCAACCATGTCTTTCAAAAAATCAACACTAAAGCAAGTTATCCCTAGCCCATTATGCTCAATCATTGATCCATTCATGAAACACACTGCATATTAGCTACACCCAATGCTCAAGTACGGTCATAGTGCCCCTTAGTTGACGCTTTACAAGAGAAGATGGAGACTCAAAATAAAAATTGCATAAAGTAAATAGAAAGGCCCTTCGCAGAGGGAAGTAGGGATTTGTAGAGGTGCCAGAGCTCAAAGCAAAAAAGATAGAGATAAAAACATTTTGGGTGGCATGCTTTTCCTGTCAACGAAAATGATCGAGTTGTTCCCAATACTTTCCATGCTAGATATATCATAGGCCGTTGCCAAACAGAAAATAAAGTTTATTCCTTTTTCCACCATACTTTCACATTCCATGGCTAACCGAATTCACGGGTGCCGTCCATACCAACACTTTCCAAGGAATTTATTATTTGACAACATAAAGTAAATTCATTTTTTATTTGGGTCTGGGCATCCCTAATACCTTTGCCGTACTCTCGTGCAATGACAAGTGAATAAACACTCATCTTGAGGATAACACATCTAGCATGGAAAAATATCAGCCACCCCTACCGGTTCATGATCGGTACGAGCACACAAAAGGGAAATTTATTTTGAAAATTAGAGATGTCACATACAAATTTGCTTAGAACGGCAAAAGAATACCGCATATAGGTAGGTATAGTGGACTCATATGGCAAAACTAGTTTAAGGATTCTGGATGCACAAGTAGTGATCATACTTAGTGCAAATGAAGGCTAGCAAAAGATTAAGAAGCATCCAACCAAGAAAAAAAAATCTCATAAGCGAGCATTAAGCATAACTAACATCGAATAATGCACCACAAGTAGGATATAATTTCGTTGCATAACTATTGACTTTCATGCTTGCATAGGAAATCACAAACCTTAACACCAATATTCTTACTAAAGCATAATTACTCATCAACATGACTCACATATTATATCATCATATCGCAAAACTATTACAAAGAATCAAGTTTATTTTGTCCAATGATCTTCATGAATTTTTTTTATTATATCCCTCTTGAATATCTATCACTTTGGGACTAATTTCATATGTTGCTTTTGATAGCTCAAACAAATCTAAGTGAAGAACATGAGCATAAATTTTTTCTTCTCCCAAAATAATTTAAGTGAAGCATGAGAGAATTTCTTAAAAAAATTACTAACTCTCAAATAAATCTAAGTGAAGCATGAGGGCATTTCTTCAAAAATACTAAAGCACACCGTGCTCAAAAAGATATAAGTGAAGCACTAGAGCAATTCCATAGCTCATAAAGATTTAAGTAAAGCATAGAGAGCAATTCTAACAAATCATAGCATAATTTTGGCTCTCTCAAATAGATGTTTCCAGCAAGGATACTTGACTAAAAATAAAAAGCAAAACAATCAAAGACTCATATCATAGAAGACGCTCCAAGCAAAACTCATGATATATGACGAATAAAAATATAGCTCCAAGTAAAATACCGATGGTCGTTAGAAGAAAGAGGGGATGCCACTCGGGCATCCCCAAGCTTAGTTGCTTGCTTCTCTTTGGATAATGGCTTGGGGTGCCATGGGCATCCCCAAGCATAGGCTCTTCTTACTCCTTATTCCTTCATCCATCGTAATCTCACCCAAATCTTGAAAACTTCAATCACAAAAAACTCAACAAAACCTTCATGAGATCCGTTAGTATGAGAAAACTAATCTTTACTTTAAGTACTATAGAAAACCCATTCAAATTTTGTTATTGCACTATATCTACTACATTCTAACTTTACCATGGCTTATACCCTCCAGTACAAACCATAGATTCGTCAAAATAAGCACACAATGCAAAGAAAATAGAATCTGTCTAAAACAGAACAGTCTGTAAAGATGCGAATTGTTCTCATATTTCTGCAAGTCCAAAAATTCTGAAACATAAGGAACAAAGAGACAATTTGTATATCAATCATGTGTAAAAAAAATCATAATTTTTAATTGCTTCTGTAATTTTAAACAATTATTTTTCTGGACGCAAAAGTTTCTGTTTTCCAACAAGATCAAATCAACTATCACCAAAGCTATCCCAAAGGATTTAATTGGCACAGAGACTAATTAAAACACAAAAAAGACAATCATAATGTAGTGACCCGACCCAAATGGATCGAAGTCTCTGTGCTTAAGTGTCATCCCTGGATCGGTATACTGACACACACAGTACTCGAGGAATTATAACAGAGTTCAATCACACACTTATTACATCGAGGTCCTCAAAAGAGTATTTATTACATAAATATGGCTGAAGGCCAACTAAATAAAATAACTGCGGAAGCTTCGAAGATGAATGAGTCCATCCAACTCCACGACAAACTGAGTGCAGAACAATGACCTACCGCACCTTAATCCTCGTCGGAAAAGTCTGCAACATGAGACGTTGCAGCCGTGTAGGTCAGCACATGGAATATGCTGGCAATTTCACACCATAGAATAATAATGAAAAAAAGACTATCTCTATATGCAAATTTAGCTGGTGGAGGCTCTAAGTATAATTTTTGCATAAAGCAAATTTTACCCTACAACAAAGGAATAAATTTTTAATTACTACCAAGTTTATGCCAATATTGAGGTGGTTCCTCCAACTCAATCCCTTAACCCAAAATTAATAATAACCCAATTAATTAATCAAGTAAAGTGATGAGATCAACCAATAATTCACTTCTAGATACTCAAATTTGTCCATAACCGGGGACACGGCTAATCATAATTAGATTGTACACTCTGCAGAGGTTTGCGCACTTTTCCCCACAAGACTCGACCACCTCCATGATCGGAAGATCGAGACATAGCCTTTCTGAAGTATTTCCTCTAAACCCTGGGTAGACTGGTACACCTACTTTCCCCTACATCAGCTAGTCTACCACGGAAAGAGGTCACACAACTTACTCAACTATGCCAGAGCCCATAATGGCTTGTGGCTGCACACGAAAGTTTCTAGGTATGAAATATCATATGATCCCTTTGAGCCTGGGTGGCGGACCTAGGGTAATCACACGGGTACTCTGGGATCCCCTTGGGCAAGCACTGGTTTCTCCAGGTGCCCCAAACAATCCACCCAGATGTGTATTAAAGTTGCCACCTTAAGTTTACCCAAAATTATTATCTCTCGCAACTTGCATGGATCACACATACCAATCCCCGTCTACGAGCATGGCTAAGCAATATATGACATAACGAATATTCCCGGGGTGATCAAAGGTCATAGATTCCTAGCACATGAACTACATAGCATAACCACATGTTCCCAATCCTACTCATGCAATCTTTGAGGGTGAAACTAATGCATAGTAAAAACTGGGTATTGAAAAGTATGATCAAAGTGTGGACTTGCCTTGTTGATGATCGTTGAACTCTAAAGATTCGTAGTAGCAAGCCTCGCACTCCGGATGATCTAACGAAACAAGTATTGACACTCATAAGCAATCAAGCAAAAAGAATAAAAAAGAAAACAAATAAAAGACTTCAAAAAACTCCAAAAACAATCAAATAAAGTTTCTGTACAGAATGAAATTTTAGCAGTAGCAAAAATTATAAGATTTTTGTTTTAACAGAAAGTAAAAGTCACTAGCTTCGATTTGCAAAAAGAATCACTCAAAACCGAGTTACGAAACTCAAGTTATGGCCTAATGAAGTTTGAATTCAGATCTGTTTGAATTCGAAATTTAAAATTTTCAAAAATATTTTTCGTTTGGTTCTCTGGACAGAGGGGATTTTTATGAACTAGTAGGAAAAAGAATCACCTAATTTGGACCTATATATTTAAAGATATGCTAAAAGAAAAATCTGACAGAAATCTGAAATAGGAATTTTTCTGAAAAAAACTAATTTCGACCGGCGACATGTGGTGCTCCCTGGTTGGCTGGACGGGTGTGTGCTGCGAGTCTTGAAGAGGACGGCCGATCTGTAGGAAAAACGTTTTTTTAACTGAAATGAACTGAAGCGTACAACTTACAGAGAAGAACGAGGGGTTTGGGGGCGGCTCTGGCGTGGTGGTGGCGGCGGCTCCGGCGATCGTGGGTGGCGGTGGAGGTGTCTAGGAGATGCGGTGCAGAGTGGCTCATCCGGTGGTGGAGTCAGTGAAGATCGGCGATGACGAATGGCGACAAAACCAAGCGATGAAGCTCGCGTACTCCGGGTGCTCCGTTGAAGACGACGTGGTCGGGGTGGCCTCTGTAGATGGAGAGGGAGCGCGAGACCTTGTCAAAACGACGGTAGGGGTCGAGGGAAGTCAACATACAAAAGGAGAAGGCTCGGGATAGCTCACCGGCATCGGAGTCTGACGATGAACTACGGCTTTTGAGGCGAGATTGGAACGTCGAGTGCGTCGTCTAGAGGTGATTTTGGCGAGGGATTTTTGACTGAATCGGTCGAGGAGAGTCGTGGCTATTTATAGGACAACTTCCTTGGATGTGAGGTTGATTAGAGATAAGATTTCCAGGAATTGGAAACGAAGCGGCGTCGGGAGCATGTACGCGTACGTTTCTGTTCGTGGGGAGGAAGAAGAAGAGTTCGCGGGGCCCAGGCACCAGAGAGACAGAGAAGTCAACGAGAGAGAGACGGATCTAGGCGACGAGGGGATCAGGCGAGCGAGGGGTCCAGCGATTAGAAAAAAAACAAGATGGAGAGAGAGGTTACGTGAGGAAGCGAAAAAGGGGAACGAGGGGCGTTTGGCCTCGCTGGCGACTGGCGGCCTGGCGTCGGCCCGGCTGGGCTGGCCTTGCTGGCGGCTGGCTGGGCCGGCTGGCCTTTCCCTTTTTTTGAATTTTTTTATGTTTTGTTTTTTTACAGAAGCATTAAGGCATCAAAATACAATAAAATAAATTCTAAAAATCCCAGAAAAATTGACATAGTTATATGGTCTTATATATGACCCTGTGAACTTTTATCTGGCCTAAAATGCCAATTTTAAAAATAAACATTTTTGCTATGATAATAAAATGTGTATCAAAATAAATTTGCAAATAAATCCCAATAAATATATTTTGATTTCAAATTCAATATCCAATATTTTCCTTCTATTTTTGAAGAAGTCATTTTATCTTCTCTCTTTATTTTATTTTTGAAATAATGAAAATGAATTTTGGTGGAACCAAGTTTGATCTAATTTCCCAACTTTGAAATTTTCAAAATGGTTTTAGGGAAACTTCCAACTCTCTCCTTTGGTCCTTGAGTTGCTCAAAGTTCCTTGGATCAAAAATTCAAATAAAACAAATGAAGGCAAAAATGCATAAATCATGGATGCATATGAATGATCTATTTATAAACATCCAAATTGAAAATTGGGATGTTACAAACCTACCCCCCTTAAGATGAATCTCGCCCTCGAGATTCGGGTTGGCTAGCAAAAAGGTGTGGGAGGTCCTTTCGAAGGTCTTCCTCGCGCTCCCAGGTGGCTTCTTCTTCGGTATGATGACTCCACTGAACCTTGCAAAACTTGATGACCTTGCTGCGGGTAACCCTGCTTGCAGTTTCAAGAATCTTGACGGGCTTCTCCTCATAAGTCAGATCGCTATCCAACTGTATGGCCTCCAATGGCACTGTGTCTCTCAAAGGAATATCGGCCATCTCTGCATGGCACTTCTTCAACTGGGAAACATGAAACACATCATGAACTCCTGACACAGCTTCGGGTAATTCCAACTTGTAGGCAACTTCACCCATGCATTCTAAAACTCTGTACGGCCCCACAAATCATGGTGCTAACTTTCCTTTGACTCCAAATCGTTTAACTCCTCGAAGTGGCGACACACGAAGATATGCTCTGTCTCTGACTTCATAAGTTACTTCCTTGCATTTAGTATCGGCATAACTCTTCTGTCTGGATTGGGCTATTTTGAGTCTGTCACGGATCAGCTTGACTTTCTCCTCTGAATCTCTAATTAAATCTGGTCTGAATAATTTACGGTCTCCAACTTCGTCCCACATCAATGGTGTCCTGCACCTCCTTCCGTACAAAGCTTTGAAAGGGGCCATCTTCAAGCTGGTCTGGTTGTTGTTGTATGAGAACTCTGCGTAAGGTAAATTGTCATCCCAACTAGATCCGTAATCGAGCGCACAAGCTCTCAACATGTCCTCCAGAATCTGGTTGACTCTCTCCGTCTGCCCATCTGTCTGTGGATGAAAAGTTGTACTGAACTCCAGCCTGGTACCCAAAGTTTTGTGTAACTGATGCCAAAACTTTGAGGGAAATTGTGTTCCTCTATCTGATACGATGGTCCTCGGAACTCCATGCAGACATACGATCCTGGTCATGTATATCTTGGTTAACTTAGCACTTGTATATGTGGTTTTCACGGGGATGAAGTGAGCTACCTTGGCCAAGCGATCAACCACTACCCAAATAGAATCATAGCCTGATCGGGTCCTGGGTAATCCTATAATGAAGTCCATGCCAAGCTTGTCCCACTTCCAATCTGGTATCGGCAAAGGCTGAAGTAATCCTGCTGGTTTCTGGTGCTCTGCCTTAACCCTCTGACATACGTCGCATACTGCGACATACTCGGCAATATCCTTCTTCATACCTGTCCACCAGAAACTTTCCTTCAAGTCCAAATACATCTTGGTGTTGCCTAGGTGTATCGAGTAAGGCAAATCATGAGCCTCCTGAAGAATCAACTTCCTGATCTCTGTGTCATTGGGCACGTAAATCCGCTGCTCAAACCATAAGGTTCCTGTTCATCCTCACGAAATCCTTCTGCCTTTCCTTGGTTCATCCTTTCCTTTATCTCCGCAATACCTTTGTATAACTTCTGGGCTTCTTGGATTTTTCCCAACAAGGTGGATTGAATTTCCATTGCGGCAACAAAACCTCGTGGTACTATTTCCAATCAGAGATCTCTGAGATCATCAATTAACTCTTGAGGTAATCCTCCTATTGTGAGGGTATTAACATAGCTCTTGCGGCTCAATGCATCTGCCACAACATTGGCCTTTCCTGGGTGATAGTGCAATTTCATGTCATAATCCTTTATGAGCTCCAACCGTCTTCTCTGCCTGAGGTTCAACTCCTTCTGCGTGAAGATGTATTTCAAACTCTTATGATCCGTGTAAACATTGCAACTATTTCCGATAAGAAAATGTCTCCAGGTCTTGAGTGCGTGCACTATGGCTGCTAACTTCAAATCACGCATTGCGTAGTTCAACTCATGAGCTCGAAGTTGACGTGAGGTATAGGATACTACTTTTACTTCTTGCATAAGAACACCTCCAAGTCCCTGATGTGAAGCGTCGCAATACACCTGAAAATCCTTGCGTATATTTGGAAGAATTAGCACTGGGGCTGTGACCAAACATTTCTTCAGCTCCTAGAAACTGGCCTCACATTCGTCGGTCCAAACAAACTTAGTGTCTTTCTTCAATAACTCTGTCATGGGCTTCACGATCTTGGAGAAATTCTCAATAAACCTCCGGTAATATCCTGCAAGTCCAAGGAAACTGCGAATCTCTCTGACTGAGGTGGGTGCTTTCCATTCGGTGATGGCTTCAACCTTTGAGGGGTCTACTGCTATTCCTTCTTCTGATATAACATGTCCGAGAAATCCGACTTCCTTCAACCATAATTCACACTTGCTGAACTTTGCGTATAACTGATGTTCTCTGAGTTTCTCTACCACCAAGCACAAATGTTCCTTGTGTTCCTCTTCATTCTTCGAGTAAACCAGTATATCATCAATGAACACGACGACGAACTTATTGAAAAACTCCATGAATACCTTGTTCATCATGCTCATGACATAGGCAGGGGCGTTAGTCAAACCAAAAGACATGACCGTGTACTCATAAAGCCCATATCTCATGGTAAAGGCTGTCTTGGGTATGTCCCGCTCTCGGATCTTCAACTGGTGATATCTTGAGCGAAGATCGATCTTGGAGAAAACACTAGCTCCGACTAACTGATCAAACAGGTTATTAATCATTGGTAAGGGGTACTTGTTCTTGATGGTCACCTCGTTCAACGAACGGTAATCCACAACCATTCTCAAGGTTCCGTCCTTCTTTTCCACTAAAAGAACTGGGGCTCCCCAAGGTGATGAACTCGGTCAGATATACCCTTTCTCCAGTAATTCCTTAATCTGCTTCTTAATTTCCTCCAAATCATTGGCGGGCATCCGATACGGTCTCTTGGATATCGGTCCTGTGCCTGGCAATAGCTCAATCAAAAACTCAATGTCTCGATCCGGTGGCATGCCGGGCAATTCCTCTGGGAAAACATCGGGATAATCCTTCACAACTGGTACTTCCTCCTGAACAACTCCCGAAAGAGACTTCATCTGAGTCCTCCTTGGCGTATGCCTCGACATATACTTGATTCGTTTTCCATCTGGGGTGGTGAGAAGAATCATCTTACAGGCACAATCAATATTCCCTTCATACTTGGATAGCCAGTCCATGCCTAGAATTACGTCAAATCCTTGTGATTCTAGGATGATGAGGTCTGTGGGGAAAACATGTCTCCCTATGGTCAATGGCAACTGAAAACATCCCCGACTAGCCATAGACTCTGCTCCTGGGGAACTCACTAACATTGGTGTTTTAAGAGCTACCGTCGGCAACTTAAACTTATCCACAAACCCCCTTGATATGAATGAATGTGATGCACCAGTGTCAAAAAGAACAAGGGTTGTAAATGAATTAATCAAGAACTTACCAACAACGATGTCACGCTGGTCATAAACTTCCTCCACATCGACATGGTTCACCTGACCTCTGGTGAAGGGATTGGGCTTCTTACCTCCAGAGCTTCCATTGCCGTTCCCGTTCTTGGCCTCAGGGCAATCGGTGGCATAGTGTCCGGTTTTCCCGCACTTGAAGCAGGTAATGTGGCTCAGATCCTTCTTTGCCAGTGTAGCGGGGTTGGAGCAATGCTGATTGCCGTTTCCTCCGTTCCCATTGCCATTCCTATGGCCATTAAGGTTATGTCCATTTCCTCCATGATGAGAATGTCCTCCATGGTTATGGTGAGTGTGTCCACCATACTTGCCAGATCCTGATCCATTATTTCCCGAGTACGGGGTATAGCAGAGCTTCTGCTGAACTCCAGAGTTGTACTTTCCCTGTCCGTACTTCCTCTTGCGATTCTCCACCTACTGCTGCTTGCCTTCCAGAATGAGAGCCTTGTCGACCAACTCTTGATAATTGTTAAAGGTAGCCATGGTCAACTGAAGTCCCAGATCATCGTTTAGTCCCTCCAGAAATTTCTCCTGCTTAGCAGCATCATCAGCCACGTCTCCGAGAGCATACCTGGATAACTTGCTGAATTCCTCCACATAATCACCAACAGAACGATTTCCCTGGCGTAAGTTGCGGAACTCATGCTTCTTCAGACTCAAAGCTCCAGCTGAAACATGTGTGGTACAAAACGCCAGCTGGAACTGATCCCAAGTCACATTGGCTATGGGGAATGTGGTGGTGTAATTCTCCCACCATGAAGCTGCTGGTCCATCCAGTTGATGTGCGGCAAAACGCACCTTCTCAGCGTCAATGCATCCTGCGATGGTCAGCTCCCTTCTGATCTTGCGAAGCCAGTCATCTGCGACGATCGGCTTCATGCTGCTAGAGAACACAGGTGGGTTCAACCTCAGGAAACGGGTAAGGTTGTCGACCGGGGGTGGTGGCGGTGGGTTGTTGTTGTTCTGGTTCTGGTTCTCGAGGAGCATCTGCATGAGGGCATTCTGATTCTGGATCAACTGGGTAAGTTATGGTGGGAATTCCGGGTCACGTCTCGGAGGCATCTGGTAAGTTTAGGGTGGATGAGAAATTAGAATAGAGTAAGGGCCTAATGAGGGAAATCACTACCCATATGCTTATGATAGCAAGAAAACTCCAAATCAAGCAATTCACACAAATCACACCACACAAGCAAAACCTACAGGTAAGGTCATATCCACAAGAGATATGATCTCTTCATACTACCGCAAATCATTAGTTGGACTCAACTTGGTAGTGGTGGTCTGAACTAAATCTCCTCAAATCAATGTCAACTCTAGCTTCTTCTTCGCCAATGTTGTCTTCATAGGTCATGGTCTCATCGGGCTGAGCAACTTGGTGATGGGGTTCAACAACTATTTTTATTGAAGTGGAGAAGAGATAGAAATGAATAGAGAAGAGTATAGACCAACAGATATATAAGGAAGTCATAAAATAGAGTTTTCGTCCTATGGCTTTCCATTTCCTAGTGGTCGCGTCCTACAGTCAGCGTGTGCTCTGATACCATCTTGTAGCGACCCGACCCAAATGGATCGAAGTCTCTGTGCTTAAGTGTCATCCCTGGATCGGTATACTGACACACACAGTACTCGAGGAATTATAATAGAGTTCAATCACACACTTATTACATCGAGGTCCTCAAAAGAGTATTTATTACATAAATATGGCTAAAGACCAACTAAATAAAATAACTGCGGAAGCTTCGAAGATGGATGAGTCCATCCAACTCCACGATAAACTGAGTGCAGAACAATGACCTATCGCACCTTAATCCTCGTCGAAAAAGTCTGCAACATGAGACGTTGCAGCCGTGTAGGTCAGCACATGGAATATGCTGGCAATTTCACACCATAGAATAATAATGAAAAAAAGACTATCTCTATATGCAAATTTAGCTGGTGGAGGCTCTAAGTTTAATTTTTGCATAAAGCAAATTTTACCCTACAACAAAGGAATAATTTTTTAATTACTACCAAGTTTATGCCAATATTGAGGTGGTTCCTCCAACTCAATCCCTTAACCGAAAATTAATAATAACCCAATTCATTAATTAAGTAAAGTGATGAGATCAACCAATAATTCACTTCTAGATACTCAAATTTGTCCATAACCAGGGACACGGCTAATCATGATTAGATTGTACACTCTGCAGAGGTTTGCGCACTTTTCCCCACAAGACCCGACCACCTCCATGATCGGAAGATCGAGACATAGCCTTTCTGAAGTATTTCCTCTAAACCCTGGGTAGACCGGTACACCTACTTTCCCCTACATCAGCTAGTCTACCACGAAAAGAGGTCACACAACTTACTCAACTATGCCAGAGCCCATAATGGCTTGTGGCTGCACACAAAAGTTTCTAGGTATGAAATATCATATGATCCCTTTGAGCCTGGGTGGCGGACCTAGGGTAATCACACGGGTACTCTGGGATCCCCTTGGGCAAGCACTGGTTTCTCCAGGTGCCCCAAACAATCCACCCAGATGTGTATTAAAGTTGCCACCTTAAGTTTACCCAAAATTATTATCTCTCGCAACTTGCATGGATCACACATACCAATCCCCGTCTACGAGCATGGCTAAGCAATATATGACATAACGAATATTCCCGGGGTGATCAAAGGTCATAGGTTCCTACCACATGAACTACATAGCATAACCACATGTTCCCAATCCTACTCATGCAATCTTTGAGGGTGAAACTAATGCATAGTAAAAACTGGGTATTGAAAAGTATGATCAAAGTGTGGACTTGCCTTGTTGATGATCGTTGAACTCTAAAGATTCGTAGTAGCAAGCCTCGCACTCCGGATGATCTAACGAAACAAGTATTGACACTCATAAGCAATCAAGCAAAAAGAATCAAAAAGAAAACGAATAAAAGACTTCGAAAAACTCCAAAAAACAACCAAACAAAGTTTCTGTACAGAATAAAATTTTAGCAGTAGCAAAAATTATAAGATTTTGGTTTTAATAGAAATTAAAAGTCACTAGCTTCGATTTGCAAAAAGAATCACTCAAAACCGAGTTACGAAACTCAAGTTATGGCCTAATGAAGTTTGAATTCAGATCTGTTTGAATTCGAAATTTAAAATTTTCAAAAATATTTTTCGTTTGGTTCTCTGGATAGAGAGGATTTTTATGAACTAGTAGGAAAAAGAATCACCTAATTTGGACCTATAGATTTGAAGATATGCTAAAAGAAAAATCTGACAGAAATCTGAAATAGGAATTTTTCTGAAAAAAACTAATTTCGGCCGGCGACATGTGGCGCTCCCTGGTTGGCTGGACGGGTGTGTGCTGCGAGTCTTGGAGAGGACGGCTGATCTGTAAGAAAAATGTTTTTTTAACTGAAACGAACTGAAGCGTAGAACTTACAGAGAAGAACGAGGGGTTTGGAGGCGGCTCTGGCGTGGTGGTGGCGGCGGCTCCGGCGATCGTGGGCGGCGGCGGAGGTGTCTAGGAGATGCGGTGGAGAGTGGCTCGTCCGGTGGTGGAGTCGATGAAGATCGGCGACGACGAACGGCGACAAAACCAAGCGATGAAGCTCGCGTACTCCGGGTGCTCCGTTGAAGACGACGTGGTCGGGGTGGCCTCTGTAGATGGAGAGGGAGCGCGAGACCTTGTCAAAACGATGGTAGGGATCGAGGGAAGTCAACATACAAAAGGAGACGGCTCGGGATAGCTCACCGGCATCGGAATCTGACGATGAACTGTGGCTTTTGAGGCGAGATTGGAACGTCTAGTGCATCGTCTAGAGGTGGTTTTGGCGAGGGATTTTCGACTGAATCGGTCGAGGAGAGTCGTGGCTATTTATAGGACAACTTCCTTGGACGTGAGGTTGGCTGGAGATAAGATTTCCAGGAATTGGAAATAAAGCGGCGTCGGGAGCATGTACGCGTACGTTTCTGTTCGTGGGGAGGAAGAAGAAGAGTTCGCGGGGCCCAGGCGCCAGAGAGACAGAGAAGTCAATGAGAGAGAGATGGATCCAGGCGGCGAGGGGATCAGGCGAGCGAGGGGTCCAGCGATTAGAAAAAAAACCAAGATGAAGAGAGAGGTTACGTGAGGAAGCGAAAAAGGGGAACGAGGGGCGTTCGGCCTCGCTGGGGACTGGCGGCCTGGCTGTCAGCACGGCTGGGCTGGCCTTCCTGGCGGCTGGCTGGGCCGGCTGGCCTTTCCCTTTTTTTGAATTTTTTTTTCTGTTTTGTTTTTTTTACAGAAGCATTAAGGCATCAAAATACAATAAAATAAATTCTAAAAATACCAAAAAAATTCACATAGTTATATGGTCTTATATATGACCCTGTGAACTTTTATCTGGCCTAAAATGCCAATTTTAAAAATAAACATTTTTGCTATGATAATAAAATGTGCATCAAAATAAATTTGCAAATAAATCCCAATAAATATATTTTGATTTCAAATTCAATTTCCAATATTTTCCTTCTGTTTTTGAAGAAGTCATTTTATCTTCTCTCTTTATTTTATTTTTGAAATAATGGAAATGAATTTTGGTGAATCAAGTTTGATCCAATTTCCCAACTTTGAAATTTTCAAAATGGTTTTAGGGAAACTTCCAACTCTCTCCTTTGGTCCTTGAGTTGCTCAAAGTTCCTTGGATCAAAAATTCAAATAAAACAAATGGAGACAAAAATGCATAAATCATGGATACATATGAATGATCTATTTATAAACATCCAAATTGAAAATTGGGATGTTACACATAACAGTAGCATAATTGTGCAAACTCTCAAGAACAAAAAGAAAAAGACAAAAATAAATTTTATTCATTGGGTTGCCTCCCAACAAGCGCTATCGTTTTATGCCCCTAGCTAGGCATAATGCATAGATCTAAGTGTTGTCATCCTTATTCTCCTACTCTTCAATCAAGCACTTAGAATTCTTCAAAGATTTAGCATATAAATTTTCAACAACAATACTTCTAGGGACAAGTTTGAGAAATTCATTTTTGCCGGTAGGGTCTCTTATCACTTCAGTCGAATCGGGGTGAATACTAATCTTCTTAAGGTCTCCTTTATTAGAAGTTTCACCCTTGTTCTTAGTAACTTGAGTGATCTTGCTAATTTTTACGGGAGTTTTTTCAGTAGTTTCAGCGGAAGCAAAAGCCGTGCTTAGATTACTAAAGATTTCTTCCAGTTTATCGATCCGAGACGGGCTTTCTTCAATTCTTTCATGAATTACGATCCCTTTTTCTTTTAACAAGTTAAGAACCTCTCCCGCTTTTGACCCAATTTTACTAGCAAAATTATGCATCTTTTTATCCAAGTTCTCAATGTGTTCTTCGGTAAGCATTTTCTTTTCAATAGCATCTAACCTTTCCATAACATGCTCGAGAGTTAAATTTGTTTCATTAATCATAAGAGGTGGTGAACCCACTAGATTTCCCATAGCATAAAAAGCATCTAGAGAAGAACACATCAAAAATTTCCCACCGGTAATCGTATCAAGGACGAATCTATACCAAGTAGTGATGCCCACATAAAAACAGCGAAGAAGAACAACGGTAGATTGCTTACGAATAGATCTATTATGAGCATTGCAAATCCTATATCAAGAATCTTTTAGATTCTCCCCTCCCCTTTGTTTAAAGTTAAGAATCTCGTTCTCGGGGGTGCACGCAATAGAGGAAGAACTATCCATAACGACAAAAAGTGGCAAACAAAATTGCACACAAAAACAGATCTGATGAGAAAATGACGAACGAAAAATAGGGCGAATAAAACGGCAAATGTTTGTGAAGTGGGGGAGATGAAAACGAGAGGCAAATGGCAAATAATGTAAATTGCAAGGAGATGAGATTTGTGATTAGGAACCTGGTAGATGTTGATGATGTCTCCCCGACAACGGCGCCAGAAATTGGCACATGGCCGGGAGACTATCTTGACTTGATCCTCCCCGGCAACGGCGCCAGAAATTCCTTTTGATGCAGCTTGAACTACGTCGGTATTTCCCCAAAGAGAAAGGGATGATGCAGCATAGCTACGGTAGGTATTTCCCTCAGTTATGAGACCAAGGTTATCGAACCAGTAGGAGAACCACGCAACACTATGTAAACGGTACCTGCACACAAAGAACAAATACTTGCAACCCGACGTAAAAGAGGGGTTGTCAATCCCTCCCGGGTAAAAAGATAGATAAAATTGTAGTAGATTGGATAAATAGATCTCGCGGGAATGCGAGATAAAATAAATAACAATAAATTGCAGCAAGGTATTTTTGGGTTTTTGGATTAATAGATCTGAAAATAAAAGCAAATAAAAATAGACCTCGAAGGCAAATATGATAAAGAAGAGACCCGGGGGCCGTAGATTTCACTAGTGGCTTTTCTCGAGAAAAATAGCACACGATGGGTAGACAAATTACTGATGGGCAATTGATAGAACTTCAAATAATCATGACGATATCCAAGCAATGCTCATTATATAGGCATCACGTCCAAGATTAGTAGACCGACTCCTACCTGCATCTACTACTATTACTCCACACATCGACCGCTATCCAGCATGCATCTAGTGTATTAAGTTCATGGAGAAACAGAGTAATGCAATAAGAACAATGACATGATGTAGACAAGATCTATTCATGTAGGAATAGACCCCATCTTGTTATCCTTAATAGCAATGATACATACGTGTCATTTCCCCATCTGTCACTGGGATTGAGCACCGTAAGATCGAACCCATCACAAAGCACCTCTTCCCATGGCAAGAAAAATCGATCTAGTCAGCCTAACTAAACCAAAGATTCGAAGAAGAAATATGAGGCTATAAGTAATCATGCATATAAGAGATCAAAAGACTCAAATAACTTTCATGGATAAAAACATAGATCTGATCATAAACTCAAAGTTCATCAGATCCCAACAAACACACCGCAAAAAGAGTTACATCAAACAGATCTCCAAGAGACCATTGTATTGAGAATCAAAAGAGAGAGAGAGAGAAAAAGCCATCTAGCTACTAACTACGGACCCGTAGGTCTACAATGAACTACTCACGCATCATCGGAGAGGCACCAATGAGGATGATGAACCCCTCCGTGATGGTGTCTAGATTGGATATGTGGTTTCTGGAACTTGCGGTGGCTGGAATTGTTTTTCGTCGACTCCCCTAGGGTTTCTGGAATATTGGGGTATTTATAGAGCAAAGAGGCAGTGCGGGAGGCCACCGAGGTGGGCACAACCCACCAGGGCACGCATGGGCCCCCAGACGCGCCCAGGTGGGTTGTGCCCCCTCGGGGCACCCCTTTGGTACTTCCTTGGCCCAACTTGTGTCTTCTGGTCCAGAAAAAATCACCAAAAAGTTTCGCTGTGTTTGGACTCCATTTGGTATTGATTTTCTGCGAAGTAAAAAACAAGCAAAAAGAGCAACTGGCACTGGGCACTATGTCAATAGGTTAGTCCCAGAAAAATGATATAAAGTTGCTATAAAATGATTGTAAAACATCCAAGAATGATAATATAATAGCATGAAACAATAAAAAATTATAGATACATTGGAGACGTATCAAGCCCCCTGTCGTGGCTGGGCGGCCCTCATCTGTCGAAAGAGCTGCTTGACGTGGCGGCTTGAGGCCGGCGCCTGCGACCCACCGAGGATGGCCACAACGGCGTGGGGCGCCGGTGCCGTGAAGCGCGTGATGAATTGATTGCGCAGCTCCTCCCAGGAGGCCACCGAAGACTCTGATAGGCTAAGCATTCAGGAGCGTGGCACGCCCATGAGAGCCATGGGGAGCCAGTTTTCCATGGCCTTGTCGTCGCCATTTGCCGCCTCAATGCTTAGCTCATACTGGCGAAGGAACTCCGCGGGGTTCCCTGTGTCGTCGTACCGCGGAGGCAGCATCGGCCTGAACTTCGGTGGCCACCGCAGCTCCCACAGAGCGGGGGAGAAGGCCCGGTGGCCCATGACGTCTCTGAGTGCGCCCAGCGACTCAGCGGGTGGAGCGGTGCCCGCCATGGGAGGCGCGCAGTGCGAGCAGCGCGTGGCCGATGAGAGAGGCAGAGCTTCAACATGCCCCTACCTGGCGCGCCAAATGTCGGATTTAGGGCTCCGCAGACCCAAGGAAGGTTCGAACTCTGGGGCGTGTGTGAAGAACTCAACCAATCCAGCCAACCAGCTCGTCACCCCACGGCCTAGCTCGCAAAACAAGGAAGAAGATGAACACGGTAGTTTACCCAGGTTCGGGCCACCTTGCGGTGTAAGACCCTACTCCTACTTTGTGGTGGATTTGCCACACGAGGGGCTAAGCATGAACAAGTACAAGGGATGAACAACCTCGCGAGGTCTGCTCTGGTGAGGGTGGAAAAGGGATCCCATCTATGGTGGTGGCTAACCTATATTTATAGTGACCTCGGTCCTCTTCCCCCAAAATGTAGGCGGGAAGGGATCCCACAGTGGCCAATTCAAAAGGGGACAAGTAGTACATCTTATCCTGACGAAAGGTGGACTTCGCCTGCAAAGCTTCTGGTCGTGACGCCGCGGTGGGCTCAGCGATGACATCCGTCCTGGCGGTCCTGGTCTTGTTGCACTAGAATGGAAACCTTTGCCTGATTCCTCGGGAACCCACACCTGCGCTTGCCTCCTTAGCACCAAAGGGGAAACTGTCTTCTCTGCACCCGCTGGCGTCCACCTGGCCTTGGTCGTCATGGCTTGCGTCACCGCAACCTCATGAGGTTGGGCACCTGCATAGGAATCTCCGCTCCTTAGGAGGCAGCCTGGGGAGGCCGCTCCCTCAGGAGGTCTTGGCGTCGTCTGCCTCACGAGGCTTGGCCCCTCGCGAGGGTCTTGTCTTGATAGTCTTTGTAGATGGGTCGTACCAGGCCGTCGATGAAGCCACGCCGTGGGCCGCAGGCAGGCAAGTCTGGGTACCCTGGTTCCCAGAACGCCGACACATGCTAGGTGGGTTATTCTCACGATGAGTGTTTATTCACTTGTCATTCATGAGAAAGTGGCTGGTAATTGGGATGCCCAGTTCCATGATCTAAATCAAAATCAAAATATAATAATGAAACAAAACTCCCCCAGGATTGTTGTTGGTATGGACGGTACCCGTGGATTCAGCTAACCATGGAGTGTGCTTATTGGTGGAGGGGGGGGGGTAAAAACTTTACCATTCTGTTTGGGAACCGCCTATAATGTGTCTAGCATGGAAGATCGTGAGATCTCTTGGTAGTTATGTTGACAATGAAAGCATACCGCTCAAAATTATATTCATCTCTGTTTTAAAAGCTTCAAGCTCTGGCACCTCTGCAAAACCCTGCTTCCCTCTGCGAAGGGCCTATCAATTTACTTTTATTATTGAGTCATCATCCTCTTATAAAAGCATCAGCTGGAGAGCACCACTGTCATTTATATGCCTTGTTTTTATTCAGTATTGAGTATGACTGTGACTGGATCTCTTTTGCCATGAATTATAATGTCCAGTCAGTCCTTGATCTTCAGGGGTGCTTGATGACCCACAAGTATAGGGGATCTATCGTAGTCCTTTTGATAAGTAAGAGTGTCAAACCCAACGAGGAGCAGAAGGAAATGACAAGCGGTTTTCAGCAAGGTATTTTCTGCAAGCACTGAAATTATCAGTAATAGATAGTTTTGTGATCAGATAATTCATAACGGGTAAAAAGTAACAAGTGTAACAAAGGTGCAGCAAGGTGGCCCAATCCTTTTTTGTAGCAAAGGACAAGCCTGGACGAACTCTTATATAAAGCAAAGCACTCCCGAGGACAGATGGGAATTGTTGTCAAGTTAGTTTTCATCATGCTCATATGATTCGCGTTCGTTACTTTGATAATTTGATATGTGGGTGGACCGGTGCTTGGGTGCTGTCCTTACTTGGACAAGCCTCCCACTTATGATTAACCACTCTCGCAAGCATCCGCAACTACGAAAGAAGAATTAAGATAAATCTAACCATAGCATGAAACATATGGATCCAAATCAGCCCCTTACGAAGCAACGCATAAACTAGGGTTTAAGCTTCTGCCACTCTAGCAACCCATCATCTAGTTATTACTTCCCAGTGCCTTCCCCTAGGCCCAAATCATGGTGAAGTGTCATGTAGTCGACGTTCACATAACACCACTAGAGGAAAGACAACATACATCTCATCAAAATATCGAACGAATACCAAATTCACATGATTACTTATAACAAGACTTCTCCCATGTCCTCAGGAACAAACGTAAATACTCAGAAAGCATATTCATGTTCATAATCAGAGGGGTAATAAATATCATTAAGGATTTGAACATATGATCTTCCACCGAATAAACCAACTAGCATCAACTACAAGGAGTAATCAACACTACTAGCAACCCACAGGTACCAATCTGAGGTTTTGAGACAAAGACCGGTTACAAGATATGAACTAGGGTTTGGAGAGGAGATGGTGCTGGTGAAGATGTTGATGGAGATTGACCCTCTCTCGATGAGAGGATCATTGGTGAGGACGATGGCTTCGATTTTCCCCTCCCGGAGGGAAGTTTCCCCGGCATAACAGCTCCGCCGGAGCCCTAGATTGCTTCTGCCTAGGTTCCGCCTCGAGACGGTGGCGCTTCGTCCCGAAAGCTTCCTTATGATTTTTTTTCAGGTCAAAACCCTTCATATAGCAGAAGATGGGCACCGAAGACCTGCCAGAGGGCCCACAAGCCCTAGGGGCGCGCCCCCCAGGCTTGTGGCCACCTGGTGGGCCCCCCTCTGGTATTTCTTTGCCCAATATTTTTTATATATTCCAAAATAATTATCCGTAATTTTTTAGGACTTTTGGAGTTGTACAGAATAGGTCTCTCAGATTTGCTCCTTTCTGGTCCAGAATTCCAGCTGCCGGCATTCTCCCTCTTTGTGTAAACCTTGTAAACTAGGAGAGAAAAGGCATAAGTATTGTACCAAAACGTGTAATAACAGCCCATAATGCAATAAATATCAATATAAAATCATGATGCAAAATGGACGTATCAGTGCTCTGCATTTATGTTTTGCTGTCTCAGAAAGGGCTAGCGAGATACCATTATGTCATATTATATCGTGATTGTTTTGAAAAAGTGTTGTCATCCAAGATATCTCATTATTACTCACTAGTTTGTTATGCCATTGATATGAGTAAATGTGAGGCCTAAATGTTATTGTGAATATGGTTTGTTCATAATCTTTGCTGAAAACCTGAATATTGGCTAGACATATTTGCAACAAGATCAAACAGAGTTTGTAAAAGTTTTTCTTTGTCACTTTTAGTTTGTCAACTGAACTGCTTGAGGACAAGCAATGGGTTAAGCTTGGGGGAGTTGATACATCTCCATCGTATCTACTTTTCCAAACTCTTTTGCCCTTGTTTTGAAATCTAATTTTCATGATTTGAATGGAACTAACCCAGATTGACGCTGTTTTCAGCAGAATTGCCATGGTGTTATTTTTTTGCAGGAATCAAAGTTCTCGGATTGACCTAAAAATTTACGGAGAATTTTTGTGGAATATATAAAAAAATACTGGCGTAAAAAGATACCAGAGGGGGGCCACCCAGAGGCCACAAGCCCTGGGGGTGCGCCTACCCCCCAGGGCGCGCTTCCCAGGCTTGTGGGGCCCCTGGACCATCTCCGACCCTAATTCCAACGCTATGTATACCTATTCACGGAGAAAAAAATCAGAGAGAAGGATTCATCATGTTTTATGATACGGAGCCGCCGCCGCCTCCTGTTCTTCATCGGGAGGGCTGATCTGGAGTTCGTTCGGGGCTCCGGAGAGGAGAATCCGTCGCCATCTTCATCATCAACCTTTCTCCATCACCAATTTCATGATGCTTACCGCCGGGAGTGAGTAATTCCATCGTAGGCTTGCTGGACGGTGATGGGTTGGATGAGATTTACCCCCCCCCCCCCCCCCCCCCCCCCCCCCCCCCCCCCCCCCCCCCCCCCCCCCCCCCCCCCCCCCCCCCCCCCCCCCCCCCCCCCCCCCCCCCCCCCCCCCCCCCCCCCCCCCCCCCCCCCCCCCCCCCCCCCCCCCCCCCCCCCCCCCCCCCCCCCCCCCCCCCCCCCCCCCCCCCCCCCCCCCCCCCCCCCCCCCCCCCCCCCCCCCCCCCCCCCCCCCCCCCCCCCCCCCCCCCCCCCCCCCCCCCCCCCCCCCCCCCCCCCCCCCCCCCCCCCCCCCCCCCCCCCCCCCCCCCCCCCCCCCCCCCCCCCCCCCCCCCCCCCCCCCCCCCCCCCCCCCCCCCCCCCCCCCCCCCCCCCCCCCCCCCCCCCCCCCCCCCCCCCCCCCCCCCCCCCCCCCCCCCCCCCCCCCCCCCCCCCCCCCCCCCCCCCCCCCCCCCCCCCCCCCCCCCCCCCCCCCCCCCCCCCCCCCCCCCGCTAGTTCTGTGTCACCCTAGGTTATAACTGCTACATGATGAATATTATCCAATACAATTATCATTGCCGATCCAATGCCTACGAGCTTTTAACATATTGATCTTTGCTAAGTTACTTTCGTTGCTACTGCTGTTACAATCACTACAAACTGCTACTGTTACTTTTGCCACTGTTAGCATTACTATCATACTACTTTGCTACTAAATACTTTGCTGCAGATATTAAGTCTTTCAGGTGTGGTTGAATTGACAACTCAACTGCTAATACTTGTGAATATTCTTTGGCACCCCTTGTGTTGAATCAATAAATTTGGGTTGAATACTCTACCCTCGAATTTTTTTGCAATCCTCTATACTTGTGGGTTATCACAGCCAGCTAGAGAGCGAAAATGGTCATGAACATGCGTTATGCATAATTAACATTGAATACTTGCATGAGTAGGATATGAACACCATGAACATAAATATCGTAGAGGCTATGTTGGTTTTGATTGAACTACATGCATGAACATGTGCCAAGTCAAGCCACTTGAAACATTCAGAGGAGCCCCCCCCCCCCCCCCCCCCCCCCCCCCCCCCCCCCCCCCCCCCCCCCCCCCCCCCCCCCCCCCCCCCCCCCCCCCCCCCCCCCCCCCCCCCCCCCCCCCCCCCCCCCCCCCCCCCCCCCCCCCCCCCCCCCCCCCCCCCCCCCCCCCCCCCCCCCCCCCCCCCCCCCCCCCCCCCCCCCCCCCCCCCCCCCCCCCCCCCCCCCCCCCCCCCCCCCCCCCCCCCCCCCCCCCCCCCCCCCCCCCCCCCCCCCCCCCCCCCCCCCCCCCCCCCCCCCCCCCCCCCCCCCCCCCCCCCCCCCCCCCCCCCCCCCCCCCCCCCCCCCCCCCCCCCCCCCCCCCCCCCCCCCCCCCCCCCCCCCCCCCCCCCCCCCCCCCCCCCCCCCCCCCCCCCCCCCCCCCCCCCCCCCCCCCCCCCCCCCCCCCCCCCCCCCCCCCCCCCCCCCCCCCCCCCCCCCCCCCCCCCCCCCCCCCCCCCCCCCCCCCCCCCCCCCCCCCCCCCCCCCCCCCCCCCCCCCCCCCCCCCCCCCCCCCCCCCCCCCCCAAGAAGGGAAAACAAAAATGAGAAAAACTATTTACACGGGAAAGCTCCCAACAGGCAACAGAAGAACATGGAAATCTTTTTGGGTTTTCTTTTAACACTATAACTAATTTAAGCTAGAAAGAAAAACCAAAAAGAAGCGAGAAATATCTTTGGGTTTTCTCACAGTTTTTCAAACACACAAGAAGAAAGCGAGAAAATAAATCTAGCATGGATAATACAATGAAAAAGTGTGGACACCGATAACTCGAATGAAATGTGTGAACATGAATGTAATGTCGGTGGAAATACGTACTCCCCCAAGCTTAGGCTTTTGGCCTAGCTTGGTAATCACCATTCATAGTAGCCTTCCGGTCCCATGTCAAAGTGCTGTGGCGACGGCACCTGAGCGTCCCACTCCTGGGGCTCCTCCTCTGCCACTGCCTGGTCATTCCGGTAGGCAATGATGTCCTCTGGCACGACCCTGTATCCGCCCCTGGCAATAGAATCAAACAAAGCAGGTGCAGGTAGCGGGATAATATCACGGGTTTCCATGCTGAACAGTAAGTTATAGCGAATGTTATGTAATGAATCAGCGGCATCAATAAACTCATGATACTCCATTGCCTGGTGTCCTAGATAAACTCGAGACAAAGGATAATCATGTTGGTGTATTTGAACATTAAAGTGACTCACTAAGCGAGTAGCATAAATACCACCATGAATTTTGCCCTTAGTTCTATTAAGGTGCAGACGGCGTGCAATAATAGCCCCTAGGCTAAAGGTGTGATCATCGTATAGTGCATGGCGTAAAATGGCAAAGTCGGGGGCACTGAGTGCACGGACCTTCTCTCTAGCAGTTAAACACTTCATGATGAATAAAACAAAGTAGTGCACAGAAGGAAACTGCAAACTAACGACGGTGACACCCGACATGCCTCTCTCATCCCCCACTGTCAAAGTGCGATAAAAGTCCTCAAGCTCTGAAGGTCTAGGCTCTCTCAATTCCCCGTCAGAGGGAATCAAACATATGTCACAAAAGTCAGTGAGTGATATCTAATGAGGTTCAGCATACATAAGTTAAATCGCACTTCAGGAGGATTATTCCTACTCAGAAAATGAAAGCTTTGCACAAAGGAGTTAGTGAGGAGGTGGTGCTGATCACACTCATCTGCGATGAAGTTGGTCAGCCCGGCATTCGCCACAAATTGGGCAAACTCTTGATGGAACTCGGCCTCCTGCATGAAGGCATTATGAGGCCATTCGCACGGCCGCACCTCCGCCATTCTTGGAGTGTGGAGGTCATTGTCCGATGATTCCCCGATGACTCCCTTAGCATTCTTCTTGGAGGAAAACTTTCTGAAAATACTCATCTTATTCCTAAAAATAAAATTTTGAAAATTTTAGTCCACGAAATTGTTGTCAACAAAACTTCACAAGGTTAATAGCAATCACTCATAGGGATGCATAGAGGCCATATCAAGCATTCAAACTACTTAGAACTCTAAGAATTCAACATGCAAGCTGATCTATGGCAACACCAAGAGTAGCTAATTATTCAAAATATAAACCACTAAAGCAAAAACTAATTGCGGAGCAACGGAGGAGTCACATACCAAGTAGCAATCTCCCAAAACAGTTTCGGAAACGGAGCTTCGAGTAAAGAGATTGAAATCCGCGGGTTTGAGAGCAAGAACACGAGAGAGAGAGAGAGAGAGAGCTATGGTGATTTTTTCTGGAGGTAGGGGATGACATGGGCTAAAGAGGTAAGCGAGGGGACCCACGTGGGGACCACAACCCACCAGGGCACACCTGGGGTTGCTGGCGCGCCATGGTGTATTGTGGTCACCAGGGGCACCCCCCTCTGATGTTATTTATACCAGAAATTCAGAAATATTCAAAAAAAATCGTGTTAAAATTTCAGGGCATTCTGAGAACTTTTATTTTTGGGTCATTTTTTTATTGCACGGGAAATTCAGAAAACAGACAAAACATGGCATTTTATTTTATTTAACTAAGAAAAACAGAAAAAAAAAGGTAGGGACAGAAAGTTGTGCTCACTAAATTCATCAACCCCATACCTCTCAAAACTGATCCATTAATAAGGTTGATCAAGTCTTATTAACAACCACTTTCGATTAGCATGAAACCGAAGAACATTTGTAAAGCACTAAGTTACCTCAACGGGGATATGCATATCCCCAACAATAAGTATATCATATTTCTTTTTGGCAGTAGGTAGAGGTAGTTGAAAACTTCCAATAGTGAGTGTCAAAGATTTTTCAATAATATTAATACCATTCACTTGGAATTGTTTCTTCGGAAAGTGCACCGCATGCTCATTACCATTGATATGAAAAGTGACCTTGCTGTTATTGCAATCAATAACAGCCCCTGCAGTATTCAAAAAGGGTCTACCAAGGATCCCCCCCCCCCCCCCCCCCCCCCCCCCCCCCCCCCCCCCCCCCCCCCCCCCCCCCCCCCCCCCCCCCCCCCCCCCCCCCCCCCCCCCCCCCCCCCCCCCCCCCCCCCCCCCCCCCCCCCCCCCCCCCCCCCCCCCCCCCCCCCCCCCCCCCCCCCCCCCCCCCCCCCCCCCCCCCCCCCCCCCCCCCTAAAGAGAAAGGCATAACACTAACACCAGCTCCTAAATCACACAAAGCAGTTTAGACATAATTTCTTTTGATGCAGCAAGGTATAGTTGGTATTCCCGGATCTCCAAGTTTTTAGGTACTCCATCCTTAAAAGAGTAATTAGCAAGCATGGTGGAGATTTCAGCTTCAGGTATCTTTCTTTTATTAGTGATGATGTCTTTCATGTATTTTGCATAAGGGGCCATCTTTAAAATATCAGTTAAGCGGGTGCGCAAAAAGACCGGCCTAAGCATTTCAGCAAAGCGTTCAAATTCTTCATCATCTTATTTCTTAAGTTGTTTTAGCTGGAAAGGGCATGGGTTTCTGAACCCATGGTTCTCTTTCTCTACCATGTTTTCTAGCAACAAAGTCTCTTTTATCATATCTTTTATTTTTAGGTTGTGGGTTATCAAGATCAACAATAGGTTCTATCTCAACATCATTATCTGGTTGTTTATCATTGTCTGGTTGAGTGTCTTCATGAACATTATCATTATCTTTTTCATTATCACTAGATGAATGTTCATTACCAGATTGAGTTTCAGCATCTGAGATAGCGACATCATTGTTATCTTCAGGAGGTTTTTCTATTTCGGGTTCACTAGATGTATGCAAAGTCTTGTCATTTTTCTTTTTTCTTTTTCTTTTTAGAAGGACTAGGTGCATCAGTGTTAATTCTTTGAGAGTCTTGTTCAATTCTTTTAGGGTGTCCCTCAGGATAAAGTGGTTCCTGAGTCATTTTGCCTCCTCTAGTTGCTACTCTAACAGCAAAATCATTCATATTATTATTCATTTCACTAAGCAATTCTGTTTGACATTTAGCAACTTGTTCTAACTGAGTTTGAACCATAGAAGCATGTTTTCCTACACCCCTAACATCATTAGTAATTCTAAATAACAAGTCACTCAAGCGTGCAATCATATCAGAATTATATTTCAATTGTTTCATAACATTTGCATTGAAGTGATCTTGTTTGATGATGTATCTATCAAATTCATGTAGGCGTTGACTAGGATGTTTATTGTAAGCGATGTCACTTTCATGAAACTTTATAAAAGAATTTACCTCTACCACCTGTGGTGGTGTGTCAAGACCATGTATTTCTTCAATAGGTGGTAAATTCTTAACATCTTCAACTTTAATACCTTTTTCCTTCATACATTTCTTTTCCTCTTACATATCTTCGGGACTGAGAAACAAGATACCCCTCTTCTTTGGAGTGGGTTTAGGCGGTGGTTCATGAAGAGTCCAATCGTCATAATTTTTCAATATGT
The DNA here is from genome assembly GCA_036873465.1 of Thinopyrum obtusiflorum. Lineage (NCBI taxonomy): Eukaryota > Viridiplantae > Streptophyta > Magnoliopsida > Poales > Poaceae > Thinopyrum > Thinopyrum obtusiflorum. The sequence continues at coordinate 29,292 of JAAAWM010012108.1, forward strand.
TGTTCAATAATTCATCAGCTTGTTCAACAGTTTGTTTTCTAAAAACACAACCAGCACAACTATCTAGGAAGTCCCTAGAAGCATCGGTTACCCCCCCCCATAGAAGATATCAAGTATTTCATTTTTCTTAAGAGGATGATCAGGCAAAGCACTAAGCAATTGGAGAAGCCTCCCCAAGCTTGTGGGAGACTCTCTTCTTCAATTTACACAAAGTTAAATATTTCTTGTAAGGCAGCTTGTTTCTTACGAGCAGGAAAATATTTTTCAGAGAAGTAATAAATCATATCCTGGGGACTACGCACACAACCCGGAGCAAGAGTATTGTACCATATCTTAGCATCACCCTTTAATGAGAACAGAAATAATTTGAGGATATAGCAGTAGCGAATTTTCTCATCATGAGCAAATAGGGTGGCTATATCATTTAATTTAGTAAGATGTGCCACTACAGTTTCAGTTTCATAGCCATGGAAAGGATCAGATTCAACCAAATTAATTAACTCTGGGTTGACAGAGAATTCATAATCCTTATCAGTAATGAAGATAGGTGAAGTAGCAAACTTAGGATCACATTTCATTCTAGCATTCAAAGATTGTTCTTTCAGTTTGCATAATAATTTCTTAAGATCATCCCTATCATTGCAAGCAAGAAAATCTCTAGCTATCTCCTAATCCATAACATAACCTTCAGGTATCTTAGGCATTTCAT